>JACEEZ010009002.1:92500-130000 GCA_016584305.1 Chionoecetes opilio
CAACAGGGATACTAAACAGGTCATATCTATAAAATATTGCTTATATTCACTAAAAATTGTCAAATAGTAGCCAAAATACAATGGAAATTACGTTCTGGGTCTCAAGGGGTTAAGTACGTTCACCGAACACAAGCTTTTGTTGGAAATATTCGTGGTTAACTGCTGGCGTTACGGTAAGTGGTATACAGCGATTGTTAGTAGTGCTGATCCACTTGTCTGCCACTCGGTGGTAAAGATTTGCATTTTATCCTAGCCGTATAAATCGACCCCTAGTTTTGGAGAGATTTTTTCAGGCTCAAAGAGTCGACTTGTACGCCACAATTTATGGTAGTTGGTGGGCAGCATTTGGGAATTTTTCGGCCACTCAACAATGGAAGAATGATTTTGCATCCGCCGGGACTTGAACTCATGACATCAATCTCACCATTTCCAGGCGCTAACCACTCGGCCACTGCCTCCCCATACATCCCGTTGGCAAAGTAAACTGTCAGTGGTAAGTGTCAGATTTGTATACAGTAAAAATAATTGAACTACATTCTGAATGAAAATATTTGGTGGTTTTCACCCACTTCTTATAAATAGCAATACATTTTTTTTTTAAGTTCATGGGAAAAAACTGTCAGTGCTCATGCTCAACTCGTATGTTTGTATGGAGTCTGAAATTGTGATTTGAATTGATGAATTGGCAGAAAAATTTGCTTAATGTTACCCTCACTAAGTAGTGAGTTATATATTTGAAATGCTTTCCCACTAAAAAGTTTGTGTCTGCAAAAAGAACAAGCTAATACATAGGCAGTATAATCACAAGCTTTATGTCCTTTGAAAATTAAACTGATTCAATCAAACTACAGAGTAGTACTTGAGTTTCATGATTTTTCATCTTTATATCAATCTTTGAATTCTATCCAAAATTTCAAGCACTTTCTTCACAAATTTTGCAATCAGTTTTAAAAGGTTGTGAGGATAATTTTGTATTGAAAAGTTAGTGTTCAGGAGTGACAGAGAGCTTTTCAGAAATTAGCGGTGATAAGTTGTGGCCATGAAATTGAAGCTATGAGGAAGGTTATACAGTATGTGGTAATATAACATAATCATGTGTGGGGAGGTTATGCAGTTGTGACATGTGAAGGTAAGGTGAAGATGGGGGCATATGCTAAGCTGCGCGTGAACTCTGTGCTCATCTCCATCGCATTAGCCCTTGAGCCTGTGGTAGGTGACAACCCATTACCCCGGGACACAGGGCTAGTGTGACATCCGGGTTACCACAGTTACCTTCCCCAGGTTTCCCCGGGTACCCATTTATCGACCAACCCCGAAAGGAAGGATGAACAGTTGGTTGGGCTGAACACCAACTGCCCTGGCTGGGAGTCTAACCCGGGCTCGCGGATTCGTAGCTAGGCATGCTAACTACTACACCACGGAGGCCCATAAGTGTGGCACAGTGTGAAGGGTCAATAGAATTTCCTGTGAAGAGCCCTCCTTTGCTTCAAAAGGAGCAACATTTTTAAGAGGTAAAGGTAGGAAGTACAATGGTGGCAATACCAGTGAGAGTGGAGTGAGTATAGACTTCTTTCATAGTTAGCATGTACAAGTAAAATACCACGTACAAGTACCACGAGGCAAAATATCGGACCCATGGAAATCGGTCTTGGAAATAAGCTGGAAGACAGGGGTAGGGGAAAACAAGAATTTTGGCATACTTCTCTCAGAGTTCAGTCATTTTTAAATCTGATGGCTGCCACTTCCGATCAGAAATGGTAGCCACCCCTGTAGAAGAAGACATTGTTGGAACTACCATAGTTAGCACAAGTGTGCAACGTTGCAGGACACTTGGAACGAGCATGGCCAGGTTGAGCACAAAGTGCGCAACGGGCAGAGGATCGGCAGTATTTGGCAGAATGGCCAAAACGCCAGCAGTTCTGTGACTGGTGGGGAGTAGGGCGGTACGGCTTTACTGGGCAGTTCTCTCCGCCAACATAAATGCTATGAGGGAGATCTTGCCTCTTAAATGAGATTTTGGCAATGTTGGTGGGGTACTTTTGGCAGCCTTGGGTTGGGATGGTGTAGCAGTAAACAGCAACGGCATCATAATTCTCTGCCAAAAGGGCGAGGTCATCCGCGCACTTGAACCATTCGATATCATCGACTGGGCAAGCGAGCGGGGAGAAGGAAACAGTCCCAGTGCAAGTGTTAAGAAGGGGGTCGGGCGTGATGTAAAATGGGTTGCCATCCAGATCTGTAAGGTTGATCAGTGCATTAGCTTGGGCCTCAGTGTCAACTATTACCAGACCGGTAATACCGGGACCGGTCAGGGGGGGTACGGAATGTAACTTTGCCAACCTGCTATTGGAGGCATCTTTGGAAACTTAGGGTGTTAACAGAGTAGGGAGATGAGAAAATTATCCATCAGAGAAAGGGATGGTGAAGAAACTATCCCATTTTGCAGGAACAAAAAGTCTTGAATAAAAGGGGGAGGAAGAGAAGTAGATGGGCTTGGGCGAGAGGAAGAAGTGACCGTGCGGACTGTAGTTCCCCCAGAAGGAGAAGGGTTGTGGGGAACAAGAGTAGCTATATATGATGAGGAAGAGGGCAAAACGGGGGGGTGGGGGAAGGGGGGGGTTAGCTGTAGTCAACCTATTTTATCTTGGCCCCTCGGGTGGGCCAAGTTAAGTCTGCGGTGGTGTCACATCACCCATTCACCCCTATACCTCTGCCAGGCCGCCACCCTCTTAACTTCTCTCTTTCGCTCTCGCTCTCAATATAGTTTGATTTTTCTTTTCTTTTGACTTTTTTCACACCACCACTAGGGTAAAAGTCTCGACACTTTTAGGACCTTCCATGGCGGAGGAGTGACCATGAATGACCGGATGGGGCTGTGTCAAGGACACTCAGCCAGCAACGTCGCATGAGCTACCATGCCAAGTGTAATGGAAGGTATACAGACTAGTTGTTTTACCGTCAAATCGCAAGCCATCCATAAAACCATGCAGCTGTATTATAAAACTATATGATTAAACAATAGTTAATGTAATAGCTAACAGTATGTGAGAGAGGTCGACATCAGCCTGTCAACGGTGAACTGCGGGAATCCCACCACTCTACCCCAGGGGCCAAGATAAAATGGGTCGGCTATTGAAGGAGAAGCACAGAAATAATCCTGCTCCACTTGCAAGTTCTTTTGGCCATTTACCCATTAACACTCCTACACCATCTCACACCACCAGGCAATTAATTCCATCCACACGACAACAATGGTTTACACCACCACACTTCCATTCGTCTATTTGATTTTGTTATTTTCTTTGCTATTTATATTAGAAACTTAGGTCTCCTTATGGGATAACTATTGTACTATTCTAATAACTATTGCTTTAAGACTCTGTATCACTCTAAGGACTATTTACTACTGTTACCTCTTATCCTACTTGTCATCTCCGTGGTGTAGTGGCTAGCGTGCCTAGGTACGAATCCGTGGGCCCTGGTTCGAATCCGGGCCAGGACAGTCAACGGCCAGCCAACCCAGCTGTTTATCTTTCTTTTCGGGGATGGTTGATAATTGGGCACCTGTGGAAGGTAACTATGATAACCCGAACATCACACTAGCCCTGTGTCCCGGGGTAGCGAGTTGTCACCCACCCTAGCTCAAGGGCTAATACGACGGAAATTAGCACCGAGGCCACGCACAGCATAGCGTATGCCCCCGTCTTTACCTTTACTTTCATATCTGAAAATGATACTTTCTATCATTCTATGAATGTCCCATATTTAAGGTTCACAAGCATCCCTCTCTGGAACAAAGCAAATCTGAATCTAAGTACACACAAACCTCGATTTCCCGGACTAATAGTGGGGAGCACTGGTCCGGGAACCATTACATTACATACATATACATTGCTGCATATCTTGAGCATAAAAAAAATTCAGTAAGACTACACCAATATTAAGATAATTGAAGGAAAGTAAAACAGTGTATAAACATTTTGTCTTGCGTTTTTAGCTTCAACTCACTGTTAACTCCAATAGTTTTGCTCGCAATAAATTTTGAATCGCTGTTTCAAAATCCTCACAATTTTCTAATTCTTAAGGTATGTAGCACATACCAATAAGGAAAAAATTATGTGGTCAAAGTGGTTAATAAAATAAAACTACTGAAATTGGCGCCATGACTGGTGAGCCTCTGATAGCTCTCCCCAGAACTCATCTCTCCTGTGGGAGCAATGCTCACCAGTCATGGCGCCAGTTTCAGTAGTTTTACTTTATTAACCACTTTGACCACATCATTTTTTCCTTATTGGTACGTGCTACATACCTTAAGAATTGGAAAATTGTGAGGATTTTGAAACAGCGATTCAAAATTTAATGCGAACAAAACTGATGGAGTTACAGCGAGTTGAAGCAAAAAACGCAAGACAAAATGTTTATACACTGTTTTACTTTCCTTCAATTATCTTAATATTGGTGGTCTTACTGAATTTTTTTTATGCTCAAGATATGCAGCAATGTATCCTGAACACGATAGTAGGTTCAGTTTAACCTAAATATCATCTGGTAGCTTGGTAATATCGGGTAGGAGTACAACATTTCAATGCATTGAAACCTGAAAATCTGCCTACTCTTGTGATACTCAGTCATGACTTTATTTTTTACCCTATTGAGTTACGAATAGTGTGTTATTGTTAACCAATCACTGCCTGATTCATTGATGCAAACAAAATAGGCCTATCTTGTGTAAGAGGTGAGTTAAGCAAAGAAATATGAATATTTTTCTGAGGCAACGCAAGGGTTTTGGTAGCGGCCAGGCAGGGTACAGTCACTCCACATAATTCGCGAACACTTGGGGCGAGGCAAGCCCATCAATTTCTCAAATCTCTTCCTTGTCTACAAATGTTCGCTCAGTCTCCTCTTGGAGACCCGCTCCACCCCCCCTAAATAGCCACACCTGTTTCAAACCTTCCCGACTTTATAGCTCCCCTGATGAGTAATTATAGTTTTAAATCCCCCACCAACAACTAATGACAATTTAACAGCTCCCTCCCTCCCTCCCTCTTTCCCTCCCTTCCTCCTTCCATTGAGCCCTTCAACTGGGTCCTTCCTCCATCAGACAGGATGAAGTAACTTTTAAAATATTTACATTCTTTGTTTTTGGAAAAAATAATGGCTATAGCAAAATATATTCGTAACATTGAGAGCAAGGTGTGACCATCCCGGTGTGTATTCCATTATATATATGTGTGTGTGTGTGTGTGTGTGTGTGTGCGTGTGCGTGTGTGTGTGTGTGTGTGTGTGTGTGTGTGTGTAGATGTGTGAATGATGCAGCCAATAATAGTTTGGAAATATCTATAAATTAAAGTATTTTTAATTTTACATTATGTATGTACAGGGTGCGTACGGTAATTGTTTCGTTTTTTAGGCTCTCACAAAAAAAGTCATAATTCAGTAGAAAATGCATTTATTTCAAAAAAGAAAACTGACTCTGGTTCAGTACTCTTCTGGTGTCCCTTTACTCGATGGATCTGCCCTTGGCGTCAATGACGTCCTCGATACGACCTCGAAACCTGGCGCAGGCCTTCTCCACGACTCCTTGGAGAGATTGGTAAAGACGACCTTGATCCGACTGATCAGATCACCCTTACTCTTGCATGGGGTGCGGTTAGTATCCCGTTCAACTGCGCCCTACACAAAATAGTCCATAGGGTTGAGGTCAGGTGAGTTAGGGGGCCACACATCAGGGGCAGCGAAGTCGTAGAAATTGTCGGAGAGCCATTTCTGAGATTTCCTAGAGGTGTGACATGGTGCCGAGTCCTGTTGCCACACGTAGGGTCTACCAGCAGCTACTTCCTCAATCCACGGCTTCACATGGGTCTGCAGGACGTCGATGTACACTTCGGTGTTAGCCCTGAGCCCCTGGGGAAAGAAAAACGGGGGCATGACTTGGCCCTTGCTGCAGACTACCCCAAACACCATGACAGTTGCAGGAAACTTGGTTTGCATGACCCTTGGCACATCCTTGGGACAGACAGCAAACCACCTGTTGTTCTGAGAGTTGTGGGTCTCGTCCTGGTAGAAGTTCTTTTCGTCTGAAAAGAACCAGAGCATGTCCTTCTCCAGAGGGTGCTTCAGTTTGTTGAGCATCTTCTTGCTCTTCTTGAAGCGGTTCTCCTGCATCTTTGCGTTGAGGAGTTGACCCTTACGCATCTTGTATGACTTGTATCTGATATCCTCTTGCACACACTTCCTTACGGTGCCCTCAGACAGACCTCAGACAGCTCTCTGGCAATGGACTGGCTGGGGTCTTCGTCAACCATGGCTTGCAATTTGGTGACGAATTCGGCGTCCCTGATGGTGTCCGATCGTCGAGAATGTTTCCTCTCGGCAACACCTTCATAATCGTAGTCAGACGAAATTGACTCCCTCCTGACGGTCCTGACGAACTGTTCAGTCACTTTTAGCAGCTCTGAGATCCTGCTGCTGCTGTGTCCGGCAGAGATCAACATAAGCACCGCGTGCCTTTTCCATAGATGAAGAAATGTAAAGCTCTCCATGGATGCAAGGTGTTGCTGGGACAAAGTCTCGATGTATACTGATCAGTTGTTTTTGTTTTGAGTGGTGTGGTCACCGGCGTCTTTCCACACGGTGTCCCTGAAAGTACGAAATAATTACCCTACGCACCCTGTATATTCCTCATTGTGTGATAGTGTCAGAGAGAGAGAGAGAGAGAGAGAGAGATGGCCCCCGTGGGAATAACACCATCCCAGGGGAAGGAGGAGGAATGAATGGTCCAGAAGAGAGAGGGAGAGATCCTCTGTAAACCTCTTCCAGCACAGGATACGGGAGTGGGAAGGGTTGCGGGGGAGGCCGGAGATGATCTATAATCATGTTGCCTCAGTACCGCAACGGCTCCAAGCCGTGATAGAAAAGCGTGGTGGGTGGATGAAATATTGATGTAGCCAAAAATATTGTTTGTAAATATCTATGATTAAAGTATTTTTAATGTTACATTTTGTATATTCCTCATTGTGTTATTGAGTGTCAGAGAGAGAGAGAGAAAGAAAGAGAGAGAGAGAGATGAATTGAAATATATTATCACGGGTCAGGTTGTGAATGAAAGTGAATGAAAGTGACTTCAGAATGGCGGTAGTGTCAAGGTTGTGAATGATGTTGAGAGGGAGAGAGAGAGGGAGGAGGGAAGGAGGGAGGGACGGAAGGAGGGAAGGATGGATGGAGGGAGGGAGACAGAAAGGAAAAGATGAAGGGAGGGAAGGGAGGAGGGAGACAGAAGGACCACCAGGTAGGAGGAACAGGTGTTGTAAGAAGCAGGTAAGGGAAGGGAGAGAGGGAGGGAGACAAAAGAGTAGAGGAAGGAGAAAGGGAGAAAGGATTACTGATATTTAAGAGGAATGGGAGGGAAGAAAAAGGTGACGTGCAGAGAGAGAGAGAGAGAGAGAGAGAGAGAGAGAGATTCAGATTCAGATTCAATACTTTTATTCACAAGTAACAGTTGTGAAAAAGATGAGAGAGAGAGATGGCCCCCGTGGGATTAACAACATCCCAGGGGAAGGAGGAGGAATGCATGGTCCAGACTTTGAGAATATGAACGATAATTTATTGGAAAATAAGAAAAGGAAATGGAAGGAGAGGATCCGAGGCCTGTGTGTTCGTGAAATATGTGGAGTGACTGTACCACCACCACCACCACCCAGCTCGAGTCTATCAGCCAATCAGCGACGTCCTTACAAACTCGGGTAGACATCGAGCAGCTCCCAGCCCAGGAATCCAGCTTAAGTGAATAGACTATAGCAACACAGGCTCCTTCCTTATAATATTATATCTTAATATGTGATACATCAAAACTCCTTAAAACCCAAGCATTCCAAAGTAAAATGAGAAAATAATACAATTATGTTGAGTTGACAATTCGAGCGGCGATAAGCGGTCTAATATGAAGAAAAAAGAAAAGAAAAATAAAGAAAAAAGGTCACGCAAATGGAGTCCGCTACATCCAGTCTGTTACATCGAGGTCCGTTATATCGAGGTTTGACTGTACACACAAATCTCGTTTACCCGGACCTCCATTTCCCGGATATCGGATTTGCCGGACAAAATCCGAGGTCCGGGGATATGTCAGAGTCCCGGACAAATGCCTGGTCCAGTCCGTAAATCGACAAAGTTGTCCGGCGGTCCGAGCGTCTCCTGTCACCCCTGGTCAGTGTCCGTGCCTTCCGCCAGGTGGCAGCAAGCTCAGCGGTCGTATTGTTTATATTTGATCATACGACACTCACGGTTCACCTGCACCGCCTCCGTCAGTCCCCTGACCCCCACTGCCCCTGGTGCAGGAACGTCTCGTGAGACTATTGAACACTTTCTGCTGCCTCCCGCCAGGTGGCAGCATGCTCAGCGGTCGTGTTGTTTACATTTGGGCACACGACACTCACGGTTCACCTGCACCGCCTCCGTTAGTCCCCTGACCCCCACTGCCCCTGGTGCAGGAACGTCTCTGAGACTATTGAACACTTTCTGCTGCAGTGTCCACGCTTCCACTCCCACCGTTTAGTGCTACGCTCTCAACTCCTCGCCCTGAACGTCGCCACCTGTGACCTGCCCACCCTGCTGGCGGCGGCTGGCGTCCACCCCTCCCAGCAACACGCTTTCATCCGCCTCACCTGTGCCTTCTTGAGGAAGACAGGTCAACTACAGCGCCTATGATAGCATCATAGGACATCACCAGGGCTCATAGTGTTCCCCAAGGGATCCTCGCAGCCCTAAAAACAACAACAAAGTGACGTAAAAGTCCGCGGCGGGGCAGTTGATATTGGTGGTTGCCGGACAGTAAATATTAGAGTAAGCTAAATGTCCAGGGGTGGGTAATGGCCTTGGACTGTTGCGATTCCCGGACCAGTGCTCCCCCCCTATTAGTCCGGGAAAACGAGGGTTGTGTGTACTCCCTGTATTGTAGTGTTGCCTTAATGAAACTTGTAAATATGTACAGTGGTCCCTCGCATTTGGCGATTTAATTAGTCTAGCCAAAGCAGCGCCAAAAGTGAATTTTGCCAAACGCGAATAATACTTTAAATGGGAAAATTATCCATTAGTCTTTGACGAGGCCTGAGTTCACCCTTTTGACCTCCATTTTCGTACTTTAACTGCTTAAAAGCAAAGCCATTATACATGAAACATTAACAACAATACAAAAGACAATAGATAATAGATAACAGATGTTATTTACCATGAATTATTTAGTGTTAGGCCTGGTGAGACGAGTGAGTGTGGACGAGACGAGTGAGAATTTCCCCGTCATTCCATCGTCACCCCGTCACCCAAACACATTTAAATCACCCTTATTTAAGGTGACACGTGGTGCTACACTGATCTAAATAATGACACGTGTATTTAACAGCTCACCATAATCACTACAATGTATAATAACTAATAATAAGATGTTAAACCCTGCCCATCTTGCTAGCGGCCTGCCCCGCCCTGCCTCCTCTCATAACACGCCGTTATCCGCCTCACCTGTGCCTTCCTGAGGAAGACAGGTCAGCTACCATGCCTGTGATAGCACCATAGGATATCATCAGGGTTCATAGGATTCCTCAAGGGGTCCTCGCAAACCTACTAAATATTACCAAGGAGATCTCCGGCGAAGAACTCCCTGGTGTTGATCTCTGCCATCATGATGGCATGAAGCTGCTGCCGCAGCCGTGCTGCCAGGCATGGATGAGATGCCCTGCTTGTATTTTCATCTCTTACTCATATATATATATATATATATATATATATATATATATATATATATATATATATATATAATAATAGCCATTAAAATGCGATTATATGTCTACATTCACCTAGAATTTTTTTATTTCATAGCATACCAACCAGTAACAAGCGAACCTGGAGACTTTCTACCTCTACTTATACCAGTCCCAAGCAGTCGTGGGCGAGCGTGCAGGTTTACCATCAAATCTACCACCTACCCGTGCTGTGGATGCGAGTTACCACCTACTTGGGAGTTACCACCTCCAAGCAGGTGGTAAGTGCTTAGTGGATCACCCCCCAGGAAGATAACTAACACCAACATGGACGCTTGCGGGCGGTGCATTCTGGGCTGACGTCAGCATTCTGGGCCGACGTCATTCATTCATCCGTGACGTCAGTGCACGTCTCGCCAAAAGTGAATTTGAAGCGCCAAATTCGGATTCTGGTACCATATCCAACCTATCGCCAATACTGTGTTTCATCAAGCTGAAACTCGCCAAATGCGAGGGACCACTGTACTTATTAATTTTGAAAATGTTTATTGTTTTATGAAAATTTTATACTATTATGCTTAGTAAGAAAGTTTGTAAGTTTGTACTATGGGAAGCAATGTTGAATTCAAGTACTGTATTGTATATGTTCTGTAGGTTAAGAATGATACAATAAACCCTTCATGCTCGCGGGGGTTAGGGAACAGACACACCCGCGAGTATCGTAAATCAGCGAGCATGACATTAGTCATTCATTTACCCATAGTTTTTTTTTTTTTTTTTTTTTTTTTTTTAACGTCACAAGGAACTGGCCATGGGCACAACAAAAATGGGTAACACAAAGCCCGCTTAGTTGCCAGTCCCTATAAAGAAGACAGTAAGAGAATAAAATAAAAACAGAGGGGTAGGCCAATTTAGTACGGGAGGTGTCTTGTTACTCTTCTTTTGAAAAGATTTAAGCCATAGGAAAGTGGAAAAATAGAAACAGGAAGAGAGTTCCAGAGTTTACCAGTGAAAGGGATGAAAGAGTAAAGATACTGATTAACTCTTGCATTAGGAAGATGGACAGAATAGGGATGAGAATGAGTAGAAAGTCTTGTGCAGCGAGGCCGCGGGAGTGGGGGAGGCACACAGTTAGCAAGTTCAGAAGAGCAGTGAGCATGAAAGTAACGGTAGAAGAGAGCAAGAGAAGCAACATTGCGGCGGTGATTTAAAGATTGAAGACAGTCAGTCAGAGGAGAGGAGTTGATGAGACGAAAAGCTTTTGACTCAACCCTGTTTAGGAGAGCTGTATGAGTGGATCCTCCCCAAACATGTGAGACATACTCCATACATGGGCAGATAAGGCCCCTGTAGAGAGCAAGCAATTGGGAGGGAGTAGAAAAAAAAAAAAAAAAAAAAAAGGGGGGGGGGTGGAGGTTGAAAACCCGCGAGTAATCAAATCCGCGAGCCTGAAACCCGCGAGCATTAAGGGTTTACTGTACAATATAAGTGGACAAGTACTACAGTCAGTAAAATACAAGAAAGAGGACTGTTATGAAGAATTCTTTATTGTATCAAAGATTTTAAAAGATTATTATATTATTATTAAAGATTAAAGATTATTGTATTTAATGATAGTATATTACCAAATATATTTTATCACAGGTGGATAAATTTATGCAAATGTCAAATGCATTTAACTAGAACTTTTTTCTTAACTTGTTTACTTGTGAATCTTGTGTGCCAACTCACCAGACTGTCCATCTATTGGTGAACCCTGGGAGCCAGCACCACGGTCTGCCTGGTGCCTGGATACGGTGGAAGCTGCAGCTGGTACTTCTCACTCAGTTTAGGGGGCACAAAGCGGCCTCCTAAGATGTGATGACGACCTATAATGCAAGATGTTGATAAATAGTCTTGGTTCCCAATCTAATTAAGCTTACAACAACATTCAAAATACTTAAGATACAATAAACTCATTTCAACTGAACATTGTTTTATTAAATGTTTGCTATACTGATGCTTAGGAGTCCTCTAAACTTGCTACATAAAGTATGATCGCAATGATACAAGCAGAAATGTTCTACGGATCCTTCTTGTATATTGAAATTATTGTAGTTATATCAAAGGGACATATACACTCATCCCTTGCTCAACGTTTTTTTTTTTTTTTTTTACATCACAAAGGACTGGCCAAGGGCACACAAAAAAAGATAATAAAGACATGAGAGAGAGACAGTAAGAGAATAAAGAAATGGGAGTGGGCCACTTTAGTTCGTGAGGTGTCTTGTCACTCCTCTCTTGAAAAAATATAAGTCGTAGGAAGGTGGAAAAATAGAAACAGGAAGAGAGTTCCAGAGTTTACCAGTGAAAGGGATGAAGGAGTAAAGATCCTGATTAACTCTTGCATTAGGAAGGACAGAATAGGGATGAGAATGAGCAGAAAGTCTTGTGCAGCGAGGCCGCGGGAGGGGGGGAGGCATGGAGTTAGCAAGTTCAGAAGAGCAGTGAGCATGAAAATAACAGTAGAAGGTAGCAAGAGAAGCAATATTGCAGCGGTGATTTAAATATTGAAGACAGTCAGTCAGAGGAGGGGAGATGATGAGACGAAAAGCTTTTGACTCAACCCTGTTTAGGAGAGCTGTATGAGTGGATCCTCCCCAAACATGTGAGACATACTCCATACATGGGCGGATAAGGCCCCTGTACAGAGCAAGCAACTGGGAGGGAGGAAAAATGGACACAGACGCCACAGGACACCTAACTTATTATAAGCTGTTTTAGCAAGAGATGAGATGTAAAATTTCCAGTGTAGATTTTTAGTAAAGGATAGTCCAAGAATGTTCATTGTAGAAGAAGGAGATAGTTGAGTGTCATTGAAGAAGAGGGGATAGTTATCTGGTGGGGTTTGTCGAATAGATAGGTGAAGAAATTGGGTTTTTGAGGCATTGAACAATCAGAAATTATAGAAAGATCAGAAGTTAGGCACTCAGTGGCATTCTCTCCGTGAATCACTCAGTTCCTGTTGAGTTCAATCAATCATTGGGGGCATACGCCGGGGGGCGTGTCGCCTCGCCCACCCTACGACGCCACTCCCGGGGGTCACCACGCGCGAGTCCCCATGCAGGCTCCTTTCCCATACCAAGCAGCTCTTGACAAGAAACATCAACTTGCCCCAGCCACGAGCCTTGTGGGCGCCCCCTTGGCCTCCTCCACGCCGGATTGTCTTTTACAGATACAACCCGATGGGAAGGATCGGTTTCAGGGTAGCGTGCCACATGCCCATACAGCCGGAGTTGGCGCTGACGGACTATGCAGGTAATAGGCCTCGATTCAGTCTCATGGTGCAATCGCTGATTTGACACGTAATCATCCCAACGATACCCCATGATTCTGCGAAGACACTTATTACCAAAGGCAAAATTCATCTCCAAGTCGCTATTTAGTGTCCATGTCTCACAACCATAGAGTAAGACAGGGATCACAAGCGACTTGAAGATCCGGATCTTTGTTCTCCTGCACAGGGACCGACAACGCCAAATACTCCTGCTGAGCGAGTCCATAACACCGTGGGCTATGCCAATCCGCCGTAAGACTTCTTGACGTGACCCGCCGTCATTATGGACTGCGCTACCAAGGTATGTAAAACTTTCCAAGATCTCAATGCACTCAATCACAGCACTCTCAGTCCCAGAATACAGACCAGTCATCAAACCAATAGTCCTTGCAGGAATCCTGCGGAGTCGCAGAAGATCCCAGAGTGACTCACGATGCCTTGAGTCAAACGCCTTCTTGAGATCAACATAGGCTGCAAGCATCTCCTGTCGAAACTCACGTTGGCGTTCCACCAGGACACGAAGCGCTAGGATATGGTCCGTTGTTGACTTACCACACGTGAACCCAGACTGTTGAGGTCTCTGATGACTGCGGATCCGCGTCAGCAATAGATGGGCAAGCACCTTGCCTGGCACGCTGAGCAGTGTAGCAGGACGTCTAATAAACAACGTTGAAAAATGCAGGGTAGAATCATCAGTGTAGGAGTGGATAGGGTTTTGAGTTAGACTAAGATCATTAATGAATAATAGAAAGAGTGTGGGTGATGGGACAGAACTCTGAGGAACACTACTATTGATAGACTTGCATGAGTTATATTTATGGAAAATTGTATGTTAATAAAAAATGCATTATATGAATCCTAATTTTCTACTGATTCGGCGGCGGCGGTGGTGCAATTGTCACCCTGCATTTCACAGAAATGAAAGATGGACTCAAGTGGCCAAAAAAACACCACACAGAGAATTGATTGGAGTTTAGAATGTAAAGTGTATAATGTTTGAACTGTCAATTACAGCAGAAGGGTTAAAAATGGAACTTTCATAGCCACCTGAGCCTTCTTTTTGTTTTGATGTCATGCAGGGTGGCAATGACAATGCCATCTTCTTTGTGTTTTAAATATCCTGTATTAACACTTGTAAGTATGGGGCTACACCAATCACAGTGCACTTGTATTGGCATTCATAGGCATTAGCTAGAAATGTCAGAAAATATATACAGTATCATCACATTCGTGCATTCGTCAAATATGAATTTAATGGATAAATGACTTCGTACTGTATTTTGCTGTATGTACAATACTTGTCATGGTGATGGCTCTCGAGGTGCTGCACGAGGAGGCAAAGCCTTTAGGACTTGAGGTCTCCTGGCTCAAGACCAAGGTCCAGGTGTTTGGAGGCTTACAAGATGAAACAGTAGTCTGTTCATGCATGCGGCGAGGACATTGAGATCTTGGAAAGTTTTACATACCTTGGTAGCGCAGTCCAGAATAATGGCGGATCACATCAAGAAGTCGTATGGCGGATTGGCATAGCCCACAGTGTCATGGACTCGCTCAGCACGAGTATTTGGCGTTGTCGGTACCTGTGCAGAAGGACAAAGATCTGGATCTTCAAGTCGCTTGTGATCCCTGTCTTACTCTATGGATTTGAGACATGGAAACTAAACAGCGACTTGGAGAGGTGAATTGATGCTTTCGGTAATAAGTGTCTTCGCAGAATCATGGGATATTGCTGGGATGATTACGTGTCAAATCAGCTATTGCACCATGAGACTGAATCGAGGCCTATTACCTGCATAGTCCGTCAGCGCCAATTTTGGCTATATGGGTATGTGGCAGGTTACCCTAAAACCGATCCTTCCCATCGGGTTGTATCTGTAAGAGACAATCCGGCATGGAGGAGGCCAAGTGGCCTAGAGGCCAGCCCACAAGGCTTGTGGCTGGGCCAAGTTGATGTTTCTTGTTGAGAGTTGCTTGGTATGGAAAGGGAGCCTGCATGGGGACTCGCATGTGACTCCCGGGCGTGGCGTCGTAGGGTGGGTGAGGAGACGTGCCCTCCGGCATATGGCCCCAATGATTGATTGAATTGCACTGCCATCTCCTTTAAGTATGAAAGTAGCCCACTTTGACACTTGTAAATCTGCAGCTACACTAATCACAGACAAATCTTGTTCTAATAAAGTGCATCTTATTCTAAATTCCAAGCTATTTACGCACCATTATATGTATCGTCAGAAGAGCCTATGGCTACATTTAAACAAACAGACACATTGAGAACAAACCCTTAAAATGCTTGGCACACAGTTTTGGTGCCGTGAGCGAGACCAACATGTCCGGTGCGAGGGCTGGAGCATCCGTGGGTGGACCATCCTCCACGTGCCAACCCGATGGTATGTCAACGCTGATCACTGGCACTGTGGTCTGTCAAGTGGACCAACAACACTTATGAAATACAGTGTAGCAAGATCAATCTGCACTTTACATACCATGCATTAATGAAATGACAAAAATGTATTCAATGCCTGCCATACTTCCCTTACAACATTTTACATCACAACCCAGTAGTACACTAACAATTGCAGTGGGGGTACATTACATGCAACATCAGAATATAAAACCATCACATCCAAGCAAAATTGTTCTTTGTTGGTATTCAATACATATTTCAGTAAACATGAATACGTGTGTAATGAAGATGAAGAGATGGTGCCCAGTGACGGGGTGGCAAGAAAATGTGGATTGAAGGAGCTGAGTACAGTGCTGAGAGTAAAGCAATTGAGGTGGTTTGGGAACGTGAAGAGGAGAGAAGGTGGTGGGAGATTGGGGAGAGCCGTTAGACTGGAAGTTCCAGGTCGCCGTCCAGCAGGCAGGCCAAGACTACATGGAGGCAGTGTGTTGAAGAGAATCTGGCAGCATTGGGCATGGGAGAAGTTGAGGCAACGAATAAAGAATGTTGAAAGCGTATCATCGGCCGTCTAACCTCATAAAATATTATGGGAAGAACTGACGTTAAACAGAAAGAATGAATATGCATGTAGCTTGTTCTTTGTTGGTATTCAATACATATCTCAGCAAACATGAATACATATGTAACTTTTGAGAATTGTCACTGTTTAAGTACAAACAACCAAAGATCAAAACACATGACATGACAAGTGGCAATCGCCATAGACAAGACACACTATGCTCTTGTTTCAATTTCTCAAAATGGTTTTATATAGATAAATAACTATGATCTTTGATGAAAACAAGGCTATGCAAAACTATCAACAATCAAATACACCTTGTGATCCAGAGATTCATTGGCCACTGGCAGTGATGCATGACAAAAGTGAGAAATAATAGTATTACGTAATTGTGATTGACTCACACATTCATACCAAAGACCTATGTGCATTAAATGCCTCCTAAACCTTCATTGTATGTAGTGCTTTGGATTTTGCCATTTTCAATCACTTGAAAGGCTATTGAACTTCAGACCTATATTGCAGGAAGCTACATTGTTTACATCCTTTCACTTACTTATATTTATTCATTCATCTTTATCTATTAACCCCTTCACACCCAGATCTTTCCTTGGCTATAGAAAATTGTATGTTGTCGAGCCATAAAATTACAAAAAATTAACTAAATATACCAAATTAGTTAGTCGACAAGGATACTAAACAGGTTATATCTATAAAATTTTGCTTATATTCACTAAAAATTGTCTAATCACTCTAATGGTACCCAAATTACAATGGATTTTACGTTCTGGGCCTCAAGGGGTTAACACTTTATTAAAAAGTAATCTTGCTGGTTTATATACAAAATGCAATCAAAACATTCCAAGACCATACCGATAAAAAGCAGACAATGTACTTGATTTAATTTTGACCGCCATCAAGTAGTCATTTTCTTGGAGTCCATGACCATTTTCTTCCTACCTTTTTTTCTTGATGGATTTGATAACCTGGACCATTTTAAAGAAAAATTAGCTCCTATGCCCCTCTGGGAAATGACGGCTAACTTTTCTAGAGCCCAATATTGAAAATGGCCGCCACCGACATCTAAAATGTTATATCTCTGGCATCAGATGAGTTAGAAAGACGAATGAGGTGTCATTTTTTACTAATTCTGACATTACAAAGCCACTGGAATGGTTATCGTACAGTTTAGGGATCATTTTGACCTCTAAATCCAGGATGGGCACTGTCCGCCATCCTGAAAAACATGAAATGTAATATTTTTGGCACAAGATAAGCTAGATGGATATATGAGGTGTTGTTTTCCACTTATTTTAGCATGGTAAACTCATTGGAAGTATTATTTTAGAGTTTCAGGGACATCCTGACATACATTTTCAAGTATGATACGGCAAAATGGGGAAAACATGCTGTATTTTATATCTAATATTTCTTTTCATACTTTTCCAGCTGCATCGCATGCCCAGAAACAATGAAATGGCAAAAAAAATTATGTAATATTAATTTTCTTTTGTTTCAGATGCATCGCATGCCCGTCTGATGAAAATAACTGACTTGTAGAGTGACTAAAAGAATGGATAATAGAACAGACAGTGAAGAGTTACAAGACAAGGCTTTAGATGAATACAGTAAACCCTTCATGGTCGCGGGTTTCAGGCTCGCGGATTTGATTACTCGCGGGTTTTCAACCCTTCCCCCTTTTTTTTTTTTTTCTCCCTCCCAATTGCTTGCTCTCTACAGGGGCCTTATCCGCCCATGTATGGAGTATGTCTCACATGTTTGGGGAGGATCCACTCATACAGCTCTCCTAAACAGGGTTGAGTCAAAAGCTTTTCGTCTCATCAACTCCTCTCCTCTGACTGACTGTCTTCAATCTTTAAATCACCGCCGCAATGTTGCTTCTCTTGCTCTCTTCTACCGTTATTTTCATGCTCACTGCTCTTCTGAACTTGCTAACTGCATGCCTCCCCCTCTCCCGTGGCCTCGCTGCACAAGACTTTCTACTCATTCTCATCCCTATTCTGTCCATCTTCCTCATGCAAGAGTTAATCAGTATCTTTACTCTTTCATCCCTTTCACTGGTAAACTCTGGAACTCTCTTCCTGTTTCTATTTTTCCCTTTTCCTATGACTTAAATCTTTTCAAAAGAAGAGTAACAAGACACCTCCCCAACTAAATTGGCTCACCCCTCTGTTTTTATTTTATTTTCTTACTGTCTTCTTTATAGGGACTGGCAACTAAGCAGGCTTTGTGTTACCCATTTTTGTTGTGCCCTTGGCCAGTTCCTTGTGATGTAACAAAAAAAAAAAAAAAAAAAAAAAAAAAAAAAAAAAAAAAGGTAAATGAATGACTAATGTCATGCTCGCGGATTTACGATACTCGCGGGTGTCTCTGTTCCCTAACCCCCGCGAGCATGAAGGGTTTATTGTACAAGTGCATTTTACTCTGTGGAAAGTCATGTACAGCAGATGACAGTTTGGAAAACATTACACCTGAGAAGTGGGAATCCATCCGGGAAAGGTCTTTAAAATGGAGAGAACTTGATAGGTTTCAACATGTACATGAAAATGTGGATTGGGAGAAGGGACCTAAAGGTCACCACATGCATAGCACTTGCTACGCATCATTGTCCAGCAAGCGCAAGCTCTGTCAAGCTGAAAAACGCAAACAGAAATCCGAGGAACATCTTGAAAGAAATGAAGCATCAGATCAACAAGACCCTCCGCCAGAGGCCAGTGCACCTAAAAGGCTCCGCTCCAGCATGGGTGTCCTTCATGATAAGAATCTATGTGTGTGGTGCATGAAAGGGGGATACAAGAGTAGTAATCACGACAAGCAGATTTTACTTCTATCAACAGTAGATGCCTGGACTAAATTAAAGTTACATACTGTCCGTCTGGAAAATGACGTCATGAGATTGAGACTTGACACTCTGATTGCATCCATCCCAGATAGCCAAAGAGCATTTGGGTTGGAAATCCGCTACCATCGCTCGTGCTGGCACAAATATGTCAGCGACCACAAGCGACCTCTACTACGACCAAGTTACTTGGTGACCTTTGGAGACTTGGTCTTGGAATACACTCTGTCATGCATGAATTGCTTCAGTTTGCTTGTGCCATCCTCCTTTGCTGATTTCAAGTCAGCAGCGAGAGCGTCTGAGGCTGGGATTCCTGACTGTAAGGATCGAAGTGTCTGGTTTGTATGGTCAAATGGATCACAATTGAATTCAGTGAGGCATGCGCTTATATCCTGTACAGCTTGTTCATCCTTCTTCATTTTACTCGATGAGCAATCATCATGCTTCCCTTTTCCTTGCTTCTTGCGTTTAGCATGGCGATGGACTGTTGTTCTCACCCGATTGATGTTATTCACATTCCGAGAGTTTGAAAGGAGCTGCTTTTCATTGTTCAGAATGGCCAACCAACCAGACTTCAGCTTAGAGCCCTTATTCATTGTTGACTCTATCCATATATCGAGGGTGACACATGACTATGGTTTTCCTGTCATTGACTGTGCAAACATACCACTCTCCATGAATGCAGCCTGGTCGACAGGAAGGGTATCAAGCACTGCAGTGAAATCGGGAAGGTGCCGACCATACTTGTTATTATCATAGATTTGCATCAAGGGAAGCTTGAGCTTGAGTGAGGACTTGAACTCAGTCCAGTTGCTTGTTCTGATTGCATGGATATTTTTGTACATGTTGAAACTTATTAAGTTCTCTCCATTTTAAAGACCTTTCCCGGATGGATTCCCACTTCTCAGGTGTAATGTTTTCCAAACTGTCATCTGCTGTACATGACTTTCCACAGAGTAAAATGCACTTGTATTCATCTAAAGCCTTGTCTTGTAACTCTTCACTGTCTGTTCTATTATCCATTCTTTTAGTCACTCTACAAGTCAGTTATTTTCATCAGACGGGCATGCGATGCATCTGAAACAAAAGAAAATTAATATTACATAATTTTTTTTGCCATTTCATTGTTTCTGGGCATGCGATGCAGCTGGAAAAGTATGAAAAGAAATATTAGATATAAAATACAGCATGTTTTCCCCATTTTGCCGTATCATACTTGAAAATGTATGTCAGGATGTCCCTGAAACTCTAAAATAATACTTCCAATGAGTTTACCATGCTAAAATAAGTGGAAAACAACACCTCATATATCCATCTAGCTTATCTTGTGCCAAAAATATTACATTTCATGTTTTTCAGGATGGCGGACAGTGCCCATCCTGGATTTAGAGGTCAAAATGATCCCTAAACTGTACGATAACCATTCCAGTGGCTTTGTAATGTCAGAATTAGTAAAAAATGACACCTCATTCGTCTTTCTAACTCATCTGATGCCAGAGATATAACATTTTAGATGTCGGTGGCGGCCATTTTCAATATTGGGCTCTAGAAAAGTTAGCCGTCATTTCCCAGAGGGGCATAGGAGCTAATTTTTCTTTAAAATGGTCCAGGTTATCAAATCCATCAAGAAAAAAAGGTAGGAAGAAAATGGTCACGGACTCCAAGAAAATGGCTACTAAAAATAGTCACCTTGTGCAGGGCAACACCACTCCCAACATCTCTGCCACAATCAAAATGCTCCCTGAAAGTTGCATTCTTTTAATGTGTCAATCACCATCTAAGATTTCCGCTGGATCTCCTCCATGGTGTCAAAACAGCACCTCATCTCGGCAAAGTGGAAGAGGTCGCAGGGAGCCAAATCCTGATTTGGGTCCTGGTGACTTCTTCCTTATCCCCAAGATGAGGTTTAAGCTGAAGGATCGCCATTTTGACTCCATTGAGGAGATCCAGCATGAATCGCAGAGGGTGCTTGACACACTTAAAGTAATCGTCCAGACCCATATTTTCTTTGCATAAGTATGTGTAATGTTCATTCAAAACACCTAATCCACAAAAAATAATTCATTTCCACACCTTATTTCCGTAAAAACACGACTTTAGTAAAAAGCAGATGGAAAAAATCAGCCCCATTCCAGCCGCTGCGCGACAGTTGCTGATGACGTCCCGGGAGGCCGACAAACTGCATCGCACAGCTTGCCTCTCCCCGGCGCACAACCCTTCTCCACACATTTATCGTGGCCATATCGTTCGGAAACAGTCGGTCGGAAACGGGTGCTAAGCTCATTGGAGAGGAACAGCTTTCTTGCTTCACCCATAAAGGATTCAAGTACGTATGTGCCATATCGCAGAAAATATAGATCAGAAACACCCAAAATTCTTCAAGTACTATATTTATTTTTGTGTTTACATGTTTCTGTATTACCGCGGGGGGGGGGGGGGGGGGGCTGCCTTTTGTGACCACCGAGCCATGGTGTGTCATCTGCTAGTCGTCAGGAGCGTTTTGGAAGCTCGGGGAATTTGCAGATTTTTATTGCGGATTATTAAAAAACGGCTGACTGGATGCAAAAAGTGACAACATATTGTTGATATATTCGATATTGGCAATATTTTGACTGCATTAAATCAGGATTGATGAAATAGTCTGGACAATTATTTTAAATGATGCAACTTCCACGGAGCATTTCAACCGTGGCACAAGCACTGGGAGCGGTGCATCCCTACCTACACACGTGACTATTTCAAAGGGGATGGTGCTCAAATTTAACTCAGGCATGTTGTCTGTCTTTTATAGGTGTAGTCATGGAACTTTTCAAGCACACCTCATAGGATACTAATCAATAGAATACATAAAATTCTCTATCATAGTTGCATATTAGAAATTTTCCTGTCATGTTATTATCTTCACAGATTTTTATGACATTATTTCCTAAAGTTGGAGATACATTGGCGAGATGTAAGTTCTAGGGAAATCTTGTCACTGTCATGTTTATCTTTTTTGGATAAAAAATTTGTATTTTTGTCGACCCAAAAAAATAAAAAAAATTAACTAAATATACCAAATTAGTTGGGTCGACAAGGATACTAAACAGGTTATATCTATAAAATTTGCTTATATTCACTAAAAATTGTCTAATCACTCTAATGGTACCCAAATTACAATGGATTTTACGTTCTGGGCTCAAGGGGTTAAACTTTATTAAAAAGTAATCTTGCTGGTTTATATACAAAATGCAATCAAAACTTTCCAAGACCATACGAAAAAAAGCAGACAATGTACTTGATTTAATTTGACCGCCATAAAAGTAGTCATTTTCTTGGAGTCCATGACCATTTTTCCTACCTTTTTTCTTGATGGATTTGATAACCGGACCATTTTAAAGAAAAATTAGTCCTATGCCCTCTGGGAAATGCGGCTAACTTTTCTAGAGCCCAATTTTGAAAAAGGGCCCGCCACCGACATCTAAAATTTTATATTTTGGGCATCAGATGAGTTAGAAAGACGAATGAGGTGTCATTTTTTACAAATTTCTGCCCATTCAAAGCCACTGGAATGGTTATCGTACAGTTTAGGGATCATTTTGACCTCTAAATCCGGGAATGGGCACTGTCCGCCATCCTGAAAAACATGAAATGTAATATTTTTGGCCCCAAGATAAGCTAGAGGGATATATGAGGTGTTGTTTTCCACTTATTTTAGCATGGTAAACTCATTGGAAGTATTATTTTAGAGTTTCAGGGACATCCTGACATACATTTCAAGTATGATACGGCAAAATGGGGAAAAACATGCTGTATTTTATATAATTAATATTCTTTTCATACTTTTCCAGCTGCCATCGCATCCCCAGAAACAATGAATGGCCAAAAAAAATTTGTAATATTAATTTTCTTTTGTTTCAGATGCATCGCATGCCCGTTGATGAAAATAACTGACTTGTAGAGTGACTAAAAGAAGGATAATAGAACAGACAGTGAAGAGTTACAAGACAAGGTTTTAGATGAATACAGTAAAACCCTTCATGGTCGCGGGTTTCAGGCTCGCGGATTTGATTACTCGCGGGTTTTCAACCCTTCCCCTTTTTTTTTTTTTTTCTCCCTCCAATTGTTTGCTCTCTACAGGGGCCTTATCCGCCCATGTATGGAGTAGTCTCACATGTTTGGGGAGGATCCACTCATACAGCTCTCCTAAACGGGGTTTGAGTCAAAGCTTTTGTCTCATCAACTCCTCTCTCTGACTGACTCTTCAATCTTTAAATCACCGCCGCAATGTTGCTTCTCTTGCTCTCTTCTACCGTTATTTTCATGCTCACTGCTCTTCGACATTGCTAACTGCATGCCTCCCCCCTCCCGTGGCCTCGCTGCACAAGACTTTCTACTCATTCTCATCCCTATTCTGTCCATCTTCCTCATGCAAGAGTTAATCAGTATCTTTACTCTTTCATCCCTTTCACTGGTACTCTGGAACTCTCTTCCTGTTTTCTTTTTTTCCTTTTCCTATGACTAAATCTTTTCAAAAGAAGAGTAACAAGACACCTCCCCAACTAAATTGGCTCACCCCTCTGTTTTATTTTATTTTCTTACTGTCTTCTTTATAGGGACTGGCAATAAGCAGGCTTTGTGTTACCCATTTTTTTTGTCCCCTTTGGGCCCAGTTCCTTGTGATTACAAAACAAAACAAAAAAAAAAAAAAAAAAAAAAAAAAAAAAAGGAAAATGAAGGGGACTAATGTATGCTCGCGGATTTACGATACTGCGGGGTGTCTCTGTTCCCAAACCCCCCGCGAGCATGAAGGGTTTATTGTACAAGTGCATTTTACTCTGGGGAAGTCATGTACAGCAGATGACAGTTTGGGAAAAAACATTACACCTGAGAAGTGGAATCCATCCGGGAAAGGTCTTAAAATGGAGGAGAATTTGATAGGTTTCAACATGTACATGAAAATGTGGATTGGGAGAAGGGACCTAAAGGTCACCACATGCATAAGCATTTGCTACGCATCATTGTCCAGCAAGCGCAAGCTCTGTCAAGTGAAAAACGCAAACAGAAATCCGAGGAACATCTTGAAAGAAATGAAAGCATCAGATCAACAAGACCCTCCGCAGAGGCCAGTGCACCTAAAAAGGCTCCGCTCCAGCATGGGTGTCCTTCATGATAAGAATCTAGTGTGTGGTGCATGAAAGGGGGATACAAGAGTAGTAATCACGACAACCCAGATTTTACTTCTACAACAGTAGATGCCTGGACTAATTAAAGTTACAATACTGTCCGTCTGGAAAATGAGGTCATGAGATTGAGACTTGACACTCTGATTGCATCCATCCAGATAGCCAAAGAGCATTTGGGTTTGGAAATCCCCCTACCACGCTCGTGCGGGCACAAATATGTCAGCGACCACAAGCGACCTCTACTACGACCAAGTTACTTGGTGACCTTTGGAGACTTGGTTTTGGAATACACTCTGTCATGCATGAATTGCTTCAGTTGCTTGTGCCATCCTCCTTTGCTGATTTCAAGTCAGCAGCCGAGAGCGTCTGAGGCTGGGGATTCCGACTGTAAGGATCGAAGTGTCTGGTTTGTATGGTCAAAGGATCACAATTGAATTCAGTGAGGCATGCGCTTATATCCTGTACAGTTTGTTCATCCTTCTTATTTTACTCGATGAGCAATCATCATGCTTCCTTTTCCTTTGCTTCTTGCGTTTAGCATGGCGATGGATGTTGTTCTCACCCGATTGATGTTTTTCACATTCCGAGAGTTTGAAAGGAGCTGCTTTTCATTGTTCAGAATGGCCAACCAACCAGACTTCAGCTTAGAGCCCTTATTCATTGTTGACTCTATCCATATATCGAGGGTGACACACTGACTATGGTTTCCTGTCATTGACTGTGCAAACATACCACTCTCCATGAATGCAGCCTGGTCGACAGGAAGGGTATCAAGCACTGCAGTGAAATCGGGAAGGTGCCGACCATATTGTTATTATCATAGTTTTGCATCAAGGGAAGCTTGACCCTGAGTGAGGACTTGAACTCAGTCCAGTTGCTTGTTCTGATTGCATGGATTTTTGTACATTTTGAAACTTATTAAGTTCTCTCCATTTTAAAGACCTTTCCGGATGGTTTCCCCACTTCTCAGGTGTAATGTTTTCCAAACTGTCATCTGCGTACATGACTTTCCACAGAGTAAAATGCACTTGTATTCATCTAAAGCCTTGTCTTGTAACTTTTCACTGTCTGTTCTATTATCCATTCTTTAGTCACTCTACAAGTCAGTTATTTTCATCAGACGGGCATGCCGATGCATCTGAAAACAAAAGAAAATTAATATTACAAAATTTTTTTTTGCCATTTCATGTTCTGGGCATGCGATGCAGCTGGAAAAAGTATGAAAAAGAAATATTAGATATAAAATACAGCATGTTTTCCCCATTTGCCGTATCATACTTGAAAATGTATGTCAGGATGTCCCTGAAACTCTAAAAATAATATTTTCCAAATTTGAGTTTACCATGCTAAAATAAGTGGAAAACAACAACCTCATATATCCATCTAGCTTATCTTGTGCCAAAAATATTACATTTCATGTTTTTCAGGATGGCGGACAGGCCCATCCTGGATTTAGAGGTCAAAATGATCCCTAAACTGTACGATAACCATTCCAGTGGTTTTGTAATGTCAGAATTAGTAAAAAATGACACCTCATTCGTCTTTTAACTCATCTGATGCCAGAGATATAACATTTTAGATGTCGGTGGCGGCCATTTTCAATATTGGGCTCTAGAAAAGTTAGCCGTCATTTCCCAGAGGGGCATAGGAGCTAATTTTTCTTTAAAAGGCCCCCCCCCAGGTTATCAAATCCATCAAGAAAAAAAGGTAGGAAGAAAATGGTCACGGACTCCAAGAAAATGGTACTAAAAATAGTCACCTTGTGCAGGGCAACACCACTCCCAACATCTCTGCCACAATCAAAATGCCCCTGAAAGTTGCATTCTTTTAATGTGTCAATCACCATCTAAGATTTCCGCTGGATCTCCTCCATGGTGTCAAAACAGCACCTCATCTCGGCAAAGTGGAAGAGTCGCAGGAGCCAAATCCTGATTTGGGTCCTGGTGACTTCTTCCTTATCCCCAAGATGAGGTTTAAGCTGAAGGATCGCCATTTTGACTCCATGAGGAGATCCAGCATGAATCGCAGAGGGGTGCTTGACACACTTAAAGTAATCGTCCAGACCATATTTCTTTGCATAAGTATGTGTAATGTTCATTCAAAACACCTAATCCACAAAAAAATAATCATTTCCACACCTTATTTTCCGTAAAAACACGACTTTAGTAAAAAGCAGATGGAAAAAATCAGCCCATTCCAAAACCCCTGCGCGACAGTTGTGATGACGTCCCGGGAGGCCGACAAAAATGCATCGCACAGCTTGCCTCTCCCCGGCGCACAACCCCTTTTCCACACATTTATCGTGGCCATATCGTTCGGGAAAAAGGGCGGCGAAACGGGTGCTAAGCTCATTGGAGAGGAACAGCTTTCTTGCTTCACCATAAAGGATTTAAGTACGTATGTGCCATATCGCAGAAAATATAGATCAGAAACACCCAAAATTCTTCAAGTACTATATTATTTTTGTGTTTACAGTTTCTGTATTACCGCGGGGGGGGGGGGGGGGGGCTGCTTTTTTGACCACGAGCCATGGTGTGTCATCTGCTAGTCGTCAGGAGCGTTTTTGGGAAACTCGGGGAATTTGCAGATTTTATTGGGATTATTAAAAAACGGCTGACTGGATGCAAAAAGTGACAACATATTGTTGATATATTCGATATTGGCAATATTTTGACTGCATTAAATCAGGATTGATGAAATAGTCTGGACAATTATTTTAAATGATGCAACTTCCACGGAGCATTTCAACCGTGGCACAAGCACTGGGAGCGGTGCATCCCTACCTACACACGTGACTATTTCAAAGGGGATGGTGCTCAAATTTAACTCAGGCGTGTTGTCTGTCTTTTATAGGTGTAGTCATGGAACTTTTCAAGCACACCTCATAGGATACTAATCAATAGAATACATAAAATTCTCTATCATAGTTGCATTATTAGAAATTTTCCTGTCATGTTATTATCTTCACAGATTTTTATGACATTATTTTCCACTAAAGTTGGAGATACATTGGGCGAGATTGTCAAATGTCCTCTTAGGTGAAGAATGTACTTCGTCACGTAAATGGTATCGTCAAAATGTTTTGAGCCGCGACGGATATCGTATCATCGCGGTGAAGGTAAACACACGAAGACCAAGCACAGACCATGTCTTCACCATTCCCTTCGCTGGCGCTGATCTCCTCAGTACTTTTCATCCAATTATTGGATAAGATATAAGACATTTCAGTGACTTTGTGATACTTTTTACTTGTTTATTGACGAAATTAACCTTTGAGCGTAATAAAAATAGTGGTTTGTAATCTAACCGGGAGACACACACACATACCACAGGCAGGGCTGGGCAGAGCAGGACCAAATCGGCGTCTGGCAGGCACGTGGCAAATGCGGGGCGGAGTGGGGCGGGGCGCACTTGTTTTCGTATTTTCGTATTAATTCAGTCACTTCCCTGGTTTTTGAGACACTAATTATTATTTCCCAACCAAGTTTCACTGATTTTTATGAAGGAAATACATTGTTGCACAGCACAGACGTGGCATAGTACTCCTTCCAGCATACCAACCTTACGGTGACGGGACTACATGAAGGGAAAAGACGTGGAAGGATTCAACGTTACCCTGGGTCCCCGTGTAGCGCTGAGAACTCGTCGTGTTGTCCCATCATGGGATGGGAAAGGCGACATTTTAAAATCTGGCCCTTAGTAAGTGTCTTCACAGAATCATGGGGTGTCGCTGGGATGATTAAGTGTCAAATCAGCGATTGCACCGTGAGACTGAATCGAGGCCTATTACCTGCATAGTTCGTCAGTGCCAACTTGGGTTATATGGGCATGTGGCACGCTACCCTGAAACCGATCCTTCCCATCGGGTTGTATCTGTAAGAGACAATCCGGTGTGGAGGAGGCCAAGGGGGCGCCCACAAGCAGGGGTGGATTGGGTACCCTAAACCAGCCAGGGACAGACACCTACCTACTGCACCTATCTTGCAAACTTCAGTTATGAAAAAAATGTAGTACTCCTGAATACAAAATTAATACATTGATTCCATCTTATATACTATAGGAGTAACCATGTGTCTGTCTGTCTGTCTGTCTGTCTGTTTTGGGTAGCCGAAACTGTAAATTCAATTTTGATGCGAGTCGGCTCAAAAAATCGCAAATAAATCGTAGATGGTAAGCGGCTTGGTCCCATGTCGATTAAATAATTTTGAAGGGGGGTTTTGGGCTAAAAACACTTTTCAAGAGTACACTAGGGTCCCACATAGAACGAGAAATTGGTCGATAAACGAAGTCGTTCTATGTGAAACACATATGGGAACCTATCCTATGGGAAAACCTATTTATGGGAAAACCCCATAAACCTATGGGAAAAATTGATATTGGTCGATCGGTCCTCCCGTGCATACCCGTACATTTATACTCATTCATTCCCATGCATATCAAAACATATATAAATGATAAGTTATGCATAGAAATGATGAAATAGGCATATTGTTGCTTACCTTAAATCTAATAGGGATTATATACCGGGGGTGTGGGGTTCCGAGGCAACTTGTTGGAGGTCACTCATCGCAATGAAAGTGTACCCTCGAATGAAAGCCATCAATAAATTACGATAACCGACAATATTGTGAATGGATCACAACATATATCTTTCACATGAATGTTTTTTTTGGTAATTATGGACGAGAACTGCGCGGTCGCTGCTGCCGTTCCCCACCTCACGCCACCCTCACCCCACCTCCGTGGCAACACCCCACCTCCGTGGCAACACGCCGCCGCCGTGCCCCACCTCACCTCATGCCAGGGACACACAGCCTTCGTTCTGTACGATATTTTGGCGCTCTATATGGGATCACCTCGGATTTGCCCTACTTTGATGGCGGAATCGTTCTATATGATTTCATTCGTTCCTAACGAAAATTTTGGAATTTTATTTATTTAAAAAATTATAATATTAATTAATTATTTTTTTAATTTTAATATTTTAGGTCGTTCGTTCTATAGGGGAAACGCTCTATGCGAACACGTTTTATGCGGGACCCTAGTGTAGCCCTACTCAAGTTGCGTGTTGTGCAGTGCAGCACCGTGCAGTGCGGGTAAGGGCGGAATTGCCTTGCTTTCGGATCGCCAGATCGTGTTGTATGAATACGAATAGTGTTGTGCAGATGAAGTAGGTTGCTCAGACCCCCACCGTGTTGTATGAGGATCGTGTTGTACGAACCCGTGTTGTACGAGGATGCAGTGTTTATGCTTTACCGCCTAATTTGGTGTCATAAGCAAATTTGGATATTTTAGATACAAGTCCGCAGCCCAGATTACAGGAGGAGGAGCAGGAGAAGAACGAGTACGAGGAGGAGGAGCACGAGGAAGAGCAGGAGAAGAAGGAGCAGGAGAAGAAGGAGCAGGAGAAGGAGGAGCATGAGAAGGACAAGTACGAGGAGGAGGAGCAGGAGAAGGACGAGCAGGAGAAGGACGAGCAGGAGGAGGAGGAGCAGGAGAAGGAGGAGCAGGAGGAAAAGGAGCAGGAGAAGGAGGAGCAGGAGGAGGAGGAGCAGGAGAAGGAGGAGCACGAGGAAGAGGAGCAGGAGAAGGAGGAGCAGAAGGAGGAGGAGGAGGAGGAGCAGGAGAAGGACGAGCACGAGGAGGAGGAGCAGGAGAAGGAGGAGCAGGAGGAGGAGGAGGACGAGCACGAGGAGGAGCAGGAGAAAAGGGAGCAGGAGGAGGAGGAGGAGGAGGAGGAGGAGGAGGAGCAGGAGAAGGAGGAGGAGGAGCAGGAGAAGGAGGAGGAGGAGCAGGAGAAGGAGGAGGAGGAGGAGGAGCAGGAGAAGGAGGAGGAGGAGCAGGAGAAGGAGGAGGATGAGCAGGAGAAGGAGGAGTAGGAGGAGGAGGAGCACGAGGAGGAGGAGCAGGATAAGGACGAGCAGGAGGAGGAGCAAGAGGAGGAGCAAGAGGAGGAGCAGCAGGAGAAGGAGGAGCAGGAGGAGCAGGAGAAGGAGGAGCAGGAGGAGGAGGAGAAGGAGGAGCAGGAGAAGGAGAAGGAGGAGCAGGAGGAGGAGCAGGAGCAGGAGGAGCAGGAGAAGGAGGAACAGGAGAAGGAGGAGCAGGAGGAGCAGGAGCAGGAGGAGGAGAAGGAGAAGGAGGAATATACAAAGGAATACAAAGGAAACACAAACAGCAACAGACCGATAGGTCCTTACAAGACTGTTTGCTTTAACTACACTACACTAACTAGATAATAAGAGAGAAAGGATAGGAAGTAGAAGGCTCCTCCCCACCCACCCATCCCTCCAGCCGAAGCTGGCCGGAAAAGAAGTGATACCATGCAATATAGAAAAACTGCATGGAATTTGTGAGGAAAGTTGAAAGCTGTAATCTATGGCTAACTACTACTAGTTTGTGGGGGTAGGTTTAGTGCTTGATAGATAGGTCATGTTATGTGTGTTTTGTAATGGTGTGAACACAGTGTGGAGGTTCAAGGGGTGGTGCGGCAGCCTTGCCTGGCGCTTTCTTGGGAGGCAGCAGTCAATCAGGCCCCAGCTCCGTTCAATCCACTGCGGATTGTGTACTTTCCATGTAGGACGCCGTACACTTCAATGCCTCCTGCAGCAGTGACCCCTGGTACCTTAAATCCCGAAGGCGGTCACTAACTGTCAGGACCCTTACTGATCCATAGCCCGTCACAGGTCGAGAGTAGTAGTGGTAACCGTTAACTCTGGGCTATCTGTGTGTGTTATGAGGTCTAATGTAGTGTTGGTGTAGGCTCAGTGTGGAAGTTCAAGGATGGTGCGGCAGCCTTGCCTGGCGCTTCTTGGGAGGGAAAAGCAGTCAATCAGGCCCCAGCTCCGTTCAATCAACTGCGGTAGTGCACTTTCCAAGTAGGACGCCGTGCACTTCAATGCCCCCTGCAGCAGTGACCCCTGGTATATAAATCCCGATGGTGGTCACTAACTGACAGGGCCCTTACTGAACCACAGCCCATCACAGGTCAAAAGTTGTAGTAGTGACCGTTTACTCGGGGGGTTTACTTCTCTGGAGGAGAAGGAGGAGGAGCAGAATGATAAGACTGTACATGGGAATACATAGAAATAACAGACACCAGGAGATCTATTGGTCTATAACGAGGGTATCAGCTGAAGTACATACAACTAACAATCAAACTAGATGTAAGAGAACAGTTGGAAAATGATGCCATGCCCCTAAAGAAGATAGATAGGAAACATGGAAGTTTTGTAGTGAAGAATGAGAGGATATGAAGTGTGCTAACTGATGAAACCACTAAACACAATCGATCCGGGGGAAGTAGTAAATAATTCGCACAGGGCAATAAAAACACATTACTTTACAGTACGCTTTCCTGGCTGCTTTTTAAATGAAGTTATTGTGACAACAATCGACACCATTTGCTGGTAATTTGTTCCACCGATAAAATCTCTAACATTAAAAAATTCTACGGAGATTCTGTGATTGAAAGGCTGACATTCAGTTTAAAAACCTGTTTCTTGTTATCAGTGAGGAAAAAGCTCGAATAGGTTCTCTGGGATAAGATGTCAAACCTTTAAGGATATTAAAAGTTTCTATCAAATTCCCCACGAAAATCGACGTCCTTTAAGGAAAACAAGTAAAGTATCCGTAGCCTCTCTTCGGAGATGAATTTCGCAGAGTTGGAATCCGTTTGGTTGCTCTTCTTTGAACTTATTCTAATTTGGCTAAATTTTTACGAAACAAGCGGCCGGGAATTCAACAGCATATTCCTAAATGCTGGCCTAACCAAAAAGGAAAAAAGGAGAGAGAGATAGGAAAAAGGAGGAGAAGGAGGAGAAGGAGAAGGAGAAGAAGGAGAGAAGGAGAGGGGAGGAAAAGGCGGCATTGAGGTTAGTGGCTATACATTCTCCAACGTTTGCTCATCCACAGACTATGTGATAGAAGGCCGTGGTTCCTTATGGAGGAAAGTGTAAGAAGGAGGAGGAGGAGGAGGAGGAGGAGGAGGAGGAGTAAAAGATGGAGGAGATGCAAGGAAGATTGAAAGGGAGGAGATGGAGGAGGAAGATTACAGGATATGAGTACGAGGAACGAAGAAAAGGGGACATTGAAAACACCACTTCTCTCTCTCCAAGATCTCTATTTACCATTGAAACCCTCTCCTTCCCTTCTTCCTTCCTACTCTCATCATCATCATTATCATCATCATCATTATCATCATCATCATTTTTCTTGGGTTCATTCCCTCCTCTTTCTTCATGGGAATATCTCAGGATTGTCGTCTTTGATTTTTTTTTCTCTCTCTCTCTCTCTCTCTCTCTCTCTCTCTCTCTCTCTCTCTCTCTCTCTCTCTCTCTCTCTCTCTCTCTCTCTCTCTCTCTCTCTCTCAACTTCAACTCACTTCAATGCCTCCTGCAGCAGTGACCCCTGGTACCTTAAATCCCGATGGTGGTCACTAACTGTCAGAACCCTAACTGAACCACAGCCCGTCACAGGTCGAGAGTAGTAGTGGTAACCGTTAACTCGGGGCTATCTGTGTGTGTTATGAGGTCTAATGTAGTGTTGGTGTAGGCTCAGTGTGGAAGTTCAGGGGTGGTGCGGCAGCCTTGCCTGGCGCTTTCTTGGGAGGCAGCAGTCAATCAGGCCCCAGCTCCGTTTCAATCCAATGCGGTAGTGCACTTTCCAAGTAGGATGCCGTGCACTTCAATGCCCCCTGCAGCAGTGACCCCTGGTATATAAATCCCGATGGTGGTCACTAACTGACAGGGCCCTTACTGAACCACAGCCCGTCACAGGTCAAAAGTTGTAGTAGTGACCGTTTACTCGGGGCTGTCTGAGACGTGTGGGAGGGGTTGTGTAGACGCGACTCGCAATCATTTTACGCAATGAGAGTAAGTATCAGAGGCCCACGAGATAAATTTATTATTCCGAGATAAACAGTGACAACCGATTTGATATGAAATATTTATCAAGGCGATTTTTAAATGATTCTATTGTATTTGAGTTTACTACGTCTGACGGCAGCCCATTCCATACGTTTACAACACGGTTTGTGAAGAAATACTTTGCTTCGTTCGTTACAAACCGTTTCCTGCTTATTTTAAATCCGTTGTTTCTAGTTGAGCTTGACCGGTCTAGCGTGAAAAGATTTTCTGGGACTACGTTCGTAAATCCATTGAAGATTTTAAAGACTTCGATGAGGTCACCTCTTATCCTTCGTTTTGTTAGTGGGAATAAGTTAAGTTCTTTGAGCCGATTTTCGTACAATTTATTTCGCAATCTAGGTATCATTTTGGTTACTCTGCGCTGTATTTTTTCTAGTTTATCTATGTCCTTTTTATAATAAGGTGACCAGAGCTGCACACAGTATTCTAGATGGGGGCGAACAAGCGACTTAAAAAGAGTGAGTATAACTTTTTCAGATTTTGAAACTGAAAGTTCGTCCCAAAAAAGCCAACCAATTTATTTGCAGTTTTAATACCTCTATAATTTGGTTATTCGGTTTGAGATCTTTCGAGATTATAACGCCTAAATCTTTTTCTTTATCAACACTTGTTAGTTGGAAATCGTTCATCACGTAACTTTTATGAGGGTTGTTATTACCGATATGTAGTACATGACATTTGTCAAGGTTGAAATTCATTTGCCATGTTTTTGACCATTCTGTTAGCGTGTTTAAGTCGTTTTGTATGAGTTGGCGCTGAGATTCTGTAGAGGCTATGTTTGTGATTTTCGTGTCATCAGCAAATTTCGATATCCTGCATGTGATTCCCTCGTCAATGTCATTTATGTATATTAAGAACAGGATAGGTCCGAGAACTGATCCTTGAGGAACACCCCTATTTACACTGGTCCAGTCAGAAGAATTTCCATTTATTACCACCCTTTGTTTACGATTTGACAGCAGTTTTCTATCCAATTTGAAAGATGGCCTGTTATCCATGAGCTTTACTTTGCTAATGAGACGCTTATGAGGAACTTTGTCGAACGCTTTTTGAAAATCGAGGTAAACTACGTCTACTGCCCTCGTGTTGTCGTACATTTTGAATACACTATTGTAAAAATCAAGTAAGTTTGAGAGGCATGAGCGTTTATTTCTGAATCCATGCTGCGAATCTTTGATTATGTCATTTTCTTCTAAGAACTTAACGATTTTGTCTCTTATGATGGATTCCATTAATTTTCCAGCAACTGATGTTAAACTGATTGGGCGATAGTTTCCGGGCTGCGACTTGCTTCCTTTTTTTAAAAATGGTGTGACATTTGCTGTTTCCATTCGCACGGTACATTTCCGGTGAGTAAAGACTTATTAAATAAGATGGAAAGTGGTTTTACTATTTCGTTCTTTTAATATGCGTGGCGAAATTTTGTCAGGACCAGGAACTTTGTTCATTTTCATGTTATTTATCGTGAGCAAAATGTCACATTCCTGAAAGGTTAATGAGCTGAGGCAAGTACCTTTGTTCTGGGTTTTCGGGATGGGTTGATTTTGCGTGTTTTCCACTGTGAAGACTGATGCAAAAAAGTTATTTAGAGTATCCGCCATAGATACTTCATTTTCTGTGTGTTCGCCATTTTCCATTTCCAACGTATGGTTGACGTCATTACTTTTTTCGTCATGAGAAGAAGACGGAGAAGGAGAAGAGGAGGAGGAGGAGGAGGAGGAGGAGGAGGAGGAGGAGGAGGAGGAGGAGGAGGAGGAGGAGGAGGAGGAGGAGGAGGAGGAGGAGGAGGAGGAGGAGGAGGAGGAGGAGGAGGAGGAGGAGGAGGAGGAAAGGAGAAGAAAAAGAAGGTGGTGGTGTGGTGGTGGTGGTGCGGGAAAGAAGGAAAGGAAGAGGTAGGAGTTAGCAGCAGCTTGGAGCTATGAAGAATAGAACCTACAAGGTTCTATTCTTCATAACTCCAAACTGCTGCTAACTCCTACCTCGTCCTGTCCCTGCTACCCTTATTAGGCTTTCTTCATTCACGTGTTATGGAAGAACCTTTTTATTTTGCCAGCCTCCCTGTTTTGCGCACACCTTCATCTATATATTAGACTCAGGGTGATGGAGCAGAAGAGTATACCAATAAAACTCAAGACCTTCACGCTGCCAGCCATGCCAGGACCCAGCGCCACCAAGACCCCCAAGGAGGGCACCAAGGCGGGTTGCTGTGCCTTCGTGCGCGCCTTCTTCAGAATGTTTAAAAGGAAGAAGCGCGCACGTCACTCCTCCAGCGGGCACCTGACGGAGCCTGCGATGGAGGACCCTGTTGTGGAGGAGTCCCCGGGGCCTGACCATCAGTCTGCCCCGCTGGACCAAGCATCGGAAGAGTTGGTGAAGAAGGGGGAAACAGAGTGTGTCGAGGAGCAGGTGGAGCAACAGCAGGTGGAGGAGCACGAGGAAGTATAGGATGCGCAGAAGACAACGGAGACAAAGAAGGTTGTGGAGGAGACAGATACTGAGTCGGGTGTGATAAGGCGTGTTGAGGGAGGAGCAGGAAGTGAAGGGTGAGGAGCAGGCTGTGCAGGAACTGTTGTGGCAGAGCAGGATCCGGAAGACTCATCAACTGAAGATTCCTGACGCCGACGAGTCTGAAATCGACAACAGTGTCGCCGACGATTCAGACTCCGAGGAGTCATCTTCTGAGGAGTCTGCCAAGCCTGCACCGCCTGTCAAGAACCAGCCAGGCAGCAAGGCCCAGAACAACAGAGCCAAGAAGGACGCTGCCATGCCCGAGCTGCTGCTGCAGCCAAGCGGCGCTGTGATCACCTTCTGCAGCGACGTCGTGGACCCGCCCGCCACCCTCATCATGGGCTCCGACAAGCATGAGAACGACCACCTCCTGGCGCAGGCCACGGACCGCCTCGTGTTCTTCCATGTGGACGCCCTGCCCTCGGCCCACGTGTACCTCCAGCTGGAGCCCGGCCAGGCCCTGCGCGATGTGCCTCGCGTCTTACTGAACGACGCGGCACAGCTGTGCAAGGCCAACAGCGCCAAGGGCAACAGGCTGGGCAACGTGGTGGTAGTGTACACGCTGGGCTCGAACCTGAGCAAGACGAGCCACATGAAAGCCGGCGGGGTGGGCTTTGTCTGCAACCGGGAGGTGCGCAAGATCCTCATCTCTAAACGGGACGACAAGACCATGGACCGCCTCAACACACCAAGAGGAAGGTCCTTTCACGTAGGTCGGAGCGGTGAGAAGCAGCAGCGAGCCAAGGAAAGGCAGCGCCAAGAAGACCGAGGCGAAGTTGAAGAAAAGAAAGCAGAAGCAGGAGCAGCAAGTATAGGAGCAGCAGGAGGAGGTCACTGCCCCTGAGGACTCCCTTGACCCCGCTGGGGCATCGAGCTGCAGCAGCGTCCCACCGCCTGCACCGCTGGCAAGCCCCGACGCAGGCGACGGGAGCGCCGCGAGGAGGATAGTTCAGACGAAGAGTCTGGTGATGAAAAGGAGCAGGAGGAAACAACGGAGAAGGAGACCACTCTGCCGGAAACAGTAACGACACGCTGCTTACCGGTGAGTGTAGAGAAGAGAAGCATGCTGCAGGGCTGCCGCGCCACGGTGGAGCGACGCTTTGACGTGTGTGTGCAGTCCCCACGCAAGGGTGAGGCCGAAGGCCCGCGGCACCGTCACGGATCGTCACGGGATGACGTGGCTTACGCCCTCGCTGAGCTCAAGAAGCTGCTGTTTCCTGAGAAGGCAAAGGCTGCGGCTGCGCCTCAGAACAACAAGGGCAGCAAGGACAGAGAGGCCAAGGGTCCCAGCACCAAGGGCTCCTCCAAGCAGAAGAGAAAGCAGACTCACAGGCTCACAACGCCGCGCTGTGAGGAGTGAGCAGATTCTAACATCCGCCGATTTACACAGCTAGGTGGCAGGAGGAGTATGAGTAGCATAGCTACACAGTTATTAAAAAAATGTAAAAAATAAATTAAAAAAATATCAGCAAAAAAAATGAGCCTTCTTGGAATGAAAGTGCATGACAGTGAATAGGGAGCCTCACGTCATTACTTCTACAGTACAATATTGTTTAACATTTACAAAGTTGTGTTGAAGCGTGTTTTTGAGTTAATTGTTTGTATTCTTTACTTTGTTTGCGTGGCGATTCTGGTGATGTGTGTGCAGGGTGACTGTATAAGGACGTTGCGGTGATGGCTGTGTTCTGCATCACTACCTTGTGTTCTAAACCTACAAGTTATATCTGTGTGTTCTGTGCCTGTCTGTATGTGAGGCAATCAACTTTGAAGTGTTCATTATTATATTTGTCAGTTTCTTTTTTGTCACTATAATAAATAAACCCACAGATCCATTATTCTTTCCCTTCTTCTTTCTCCATTCCCTTTCCCTTCCTGCCTCACTCCCTCATCACACACTTCACCTTACAACCACTTCTCTGTGTGTGTTCCTTCCTCCTCACCTTTATCCAGTAGCACCTGTTTCCTTATTCTTACCGCAACGTTACCACACTTGTCCTATTTCTTCTCATCACCTT
>JACEEZ010009002.1:135000-149189 GCA_016584305.1 Chionoecetes opilio
GTGGTCCACTCCTCTCCCTAGCCAGCCGCGTCCTTTCTCCACTCACATCCACCTCCCTTAATTAGCATGTGTTGTAACTACTGTCCGACCATAACTCCCAGCCTGTAGCGTGTTGTATACTACTGGACTCAGTAAATGCCGAAAGGAAATTAGTGGCGTCTATCTCTCCCTTGTGTTTCGCTTGATTGCTCTACTTATCGCTCACCACCAGTGGTACTGTATCGTACCCACGCCCTAGTGTGTAACATGGCTGCATAGAAACAGGGGAAAAGCCATTTGCGTTACCTTGGTCAGTCAAAGTGGGATCTAAGACAATTTGCGTAGCAATATATATATATATATATATATATATATATATATATATATATATATATATATATATATATATATATATAATATATATATATATATATATATAATATATATATATATATATATATATGCAGTCAAACCTCGATATAACGGACCTCGATTTAAAACGGACTTCAGATGTAACGGACTCCATTTGCTGACAAATTTGCAGGCAAGAATGGCATATCAGACCGCTCATCGCCGCTCGAATTGTCAACTCAACATAATTGTATTATTTTCTCATTTTACTTTGGAATGCTTGGGTTTTAAGGAGTTTTGATGTATCACATATTAAGATATATAAGGAATGAGTCTGTGTTGCTAGTGATTTAGTGGTAGAAGGAGTGTATTGTTTAAAATAGTGATTATTAGTGTTATGGCGTGGCCGCTGCTACACTCTCCCTGTCACCTCAACACCCTAAATCACCCTTATCTAAGGTGACACGCAGTGCAACACTGACCTAAATAGTGACACGTGTATAGAACTGCACTTCACAACCATATAATATATATATATATAATAATGAGCATCAGTCATGATAATATGCAATACCTTTGGAAGCCACGGCTGTGTCTGGCTTCTTGTTTGTTTACCTTTCTCTAGAGCTTGAGCTTGACTAGCTACACGGTCTGGTTGTGTTTGTGATTATTTCTCATTTATTTCACGTGTAGGAGCGGACCAAATTCAGCATGTAGTGCCAGTCACTGTTTACCTCCCAACATAGCTACACAGTCTGGTTGTGTTTGTGATTATTTCTCATTTATTTCACAATTTTTCCGTTTTTTCATATATTTTTCCACCCTTGGGAAAATACCCTCGCTATAACGGACAATCGGCTTTAACAGACCACTCCTCCCCCCCTTTAGTCCGTTATATCGAGGTTTGACTGTGTGTATATATATATATATATATATATATATATATATATACAGTCAAACCTTGGTTTTCGAACTTAATTCGTTCCCAAAAGTTGTTCTAAAACCGAAACACATTTTTCCATAAGAAACAATATAAAATGGATTAATCCGTTCCTGACCCCCAAAATAAAGATTTTTTTTTACAAAAATGATAAATAAACTAACCTAACACCCCCCATTTTGACTCACTTACTAACCTAACCTAACCTAATCCCACGCTTTAACCTCCTAACTAAAGCCAGATCTGCATTAAATAAGTGTCCGCGGTAAGGGAAGAACAGAGGCGATGCAGGTCACAAGAGGAAGAAGAGTGAGGCGCTCGTAAACACTTGTGTTTCGCCTCCCTATGAACAACATGTCATTTTCTCCAAAAGTAATGATAACCTAACCCCCCCTTTTGACTCACTCACTAACCTAACCTAACCTAACCTAATCCCACGTTTTAACCTCCTAACTAAAGCTAAATCTGCATTAAATGAGTGTACGCGGTAAGGGAAGAACAGAGGTGATGCAGGTCACAAGAGGAAGAAGAGTGAGGCACTCATAAACCCTTGTGTCTCGCCTCCCTATGAACAACATGTCATTATCTCCAAAAGTAATGATAACCTAACCCCCCTTCCTTTTGACTCACTCACTAACCTAACCTAACATAACCTAACCTAATCCCACGTTTTAACCTCCTAACTAAAGCCAACTCTGCATTAAATACCGTATTTGCCGGCGCATAAGACGCAGTTTTTTCCCTTAAAAAGGAATGCAAAGTTCACCCTGCGTCTAATGCGGCCATATTAGCGAATGAGAGGTCGGGCAGAGAATGCAGAACAGCCGGTGGTGTATTACTAAAGGGGTCTGGAGTGATCTGTGCTGAGCAGTAGTCTACTGAGCACAAATTTGTAACTATTATCAACAATAATGCATAATACTAAGAAAAGGTTGGAGTTTAAGAGAAAAAATGAGCTGAGGCAACAAGATAGCGATTATTGCTGCCAAGATGGCCGTGTCAGATGTAAACATCATCCACCCCCCGCTGCTGCTCTCCATTGTAAAACGTCTGATATCTCAGGTCTGCCGCTTCACCTGGGATACTTCACTCGGCGACGCCCTCCCCGCACCCACCATGGTCATTACCGCTCAGATTCCTCCCCGCAACCCATGGAAAAGACAAAACATCCCACATATTAGATGTCGCCTTAACCCGCATTCGACTCGGGCCGCACAGTTGACACAAATTTGGAAGGAGATGATAGAAGGGAGGCAGAAAATGGTGATGGATTTTTCGCTGGAATGGGTTTTGTAGATAATGGAATAGTGAAACAAAGAGCGTGTTAAAGTTTTATTTGAAGGAGTGTGAGCGGTGAGAGGAAGGTGTAGTATCTTGGGGAGTCTGTCTATACACACAAGGATGGAGAAAGGGCGTCCTGGCTTTGTAGTCTATTTGACAGCGAGTCGTTGTACAACGTTGGGACAAGAGTTGCGCGGTGTGTGTCTCTGTGTGTCCTGTGGCTGACTGAATTACCTGGCTGATGTTGCAGTTGTGTCAGCGAGGACAAGTCAGGTCAGCGTCAGGTCACCCTCGAATCCTGGTCCCAGACAGGGGGGTGGCCTAAGCCGATGCAGGTGTGTATGTGCGTGTGTGTGTTAGCGCCGCTACAGTGGTAAGCAAGGTGGGATAGGAAACGGCATAGGCCTTTGTACCACCTCGACCCCTCAATCCTCACCCCTGTACCTCTACAGATAAGGAAACTGTATGAAAGAGTGCTAGTAAAAAGGCTGCAAACGGTACTTGTAGACGGGACAAAAGTCTTCCACACGGTACACCAAGACCCAAGACCCATCACGGCGCCACACCGTCCGCCTCAAGGTCGAATCACACCATACCATCATGGTGACACGGCACCGTCTCGTCACATCCGTTAAAATTTCTTACATTCAAACAAATAGACGTGTTACACTAAACGGTGCGCCGCCGTCACGGCTCCAATGCATCACGGTCCTGTCACGTAACGGTTTCTGGGAAAGAGTATTTTAACGTTATGACACTGTGCCGTGCTGATAATTGTCGTTTCTTCTCAAGGCTTTTTGTACCCAAAACAGTGTCTTTTAGAGTTCAACTCCTCTTCTTTTATCCAACAGAAGTGCTATTCATGCAAATTTCTTCAGCCATAGCCTCTGAGGCACCATCTCTGCTTAGAGGGTGAGCAGGAACTGCCGAGAATGACGGAACCGTGACATATAGTGTGAATACAAGGCACGGCTGACGGAACGCTGCCGTGATTTCAGAGTGTGAACCAGCCTTCACCTGTACTTCCTGAAGAAAAACTAATCAACCTCGCGACTGTTCTAACCTAACTTAACCTTCTGGCTGAAATAACGGTAATTTTTGGTACTACGTGTAATGCCATTATTATTCAATTGCGCCATGGGAAATGGGGCTCAAAATACTCAGAATGAAGAAAGCTACACGATGATGGAGGTAAGAATCCTAGGACTTTTGAAAGCCCACTACCAAAATAATACCAATATCTTTGCAAATTTTCCATAAGGTCTAAACACATAGCAGAAAAGCAACAAAGGCATACCTACAACATTAAATCTAAGTTATATGTCATAGGTAGCAAAATATTAGAATATCAATACGTAGGGGCATCCTGCAATATATTATGACCGATTTTGGTTACCCTGTCATTCCTTTTACATTTTAACTAGTATATTTTTTCATTCACATTCACTTCACTGTGAATATTGTATTGGGTACATGCTCATAATTATTTGCTTTCCTTACAAATCCCATTTTTTTTATAACTTTTGATAAATTTACGAAATTATTTTTTTTCACCCAAAAACACCAATATTTTTTTCGTCTCAAAACCTCCTTGTAACATAGGAGTGCGTCTTATACGGAGGTGCGTCTTATGCGCCGGCAAATACGGTAAGTGTCCGCGGTAAGGGAAGAACAGAGGCAATGCAGGTCACAAGAGGAAGAAGAGTGAGGCACTCGTAAACCCTTGTCTCTCTCCTCCCTATAAACAACATGTCATTATCTCCAAAAGTAATGATTTGCGATGGAAGCCCATAAAGAGAATGTTTCCTAGAATTCAATAAGGTAAACAGAAACCAAACTCCCAATTGTGTACCGTAGATAACACTTTAGTCGCCAGCTGCAATAAAGTCGCCAGCCGCCAAATATTATGAATTATAGCATCACTACTGCTGTGTATGTGCCACTGAAGATGATACACAGTAGTTTATAACATGACTGTATAATCTACTCTGTTTCAGTGTTGTTTTATGCTTTGTATCTGCAAGTACAGGGAGGTCCTGAAGATACGAGCAGTTAGGTTCCACCTGGCATACTCGTAAAGCAAAATCTCGTATAACGAAACACATAACTAATGGTAAAATATAGGTTTGGTTCCAGGACAGTTCCAGTTCCAGGACCCCATCAATTTAAAAAAATTAAAAAATTAAATGACGTGTTTTTCAAGCAAAAATTAACTAGTGTATAGCAAACACAATAAACACACAGCGTCTATATTACCCACACTGTACTACCTATTCTGTAGAAAAAGCATTCTGAAAGAGAAAATAGCACACAAAATAACATAACTGCACATTAATTAAACATAAAACATGCATAACACTCACAAGTGGTAATGTTGTGTGGGGAGACAGGAAGCTGGCAAGTAGCCAGCTGAGAGTCCCTGTTTTCTCTCGAGCCTCGGTGACTGCGTTTGCAGGGATGACTGGGTTAGAGTTCTTCCTCCTCCCCTTGATCACTTGAGCTCCCTTCACACATTCCATAATCGAGCCACGATAGCGCCACCAATTTGATTATTGACGCTATCGTGAAATTTGTCCACGATAAACGCAGACCACGATAGCTTCACAACAATGTCACGCTGCCTGTATGTATGCGTCATGACGGTCGTATGATGGTCACGATACAGCTGTAAGACAATGTCACGAATGGAAAATCAACGGTCATTTTGTCGTCACGATAGAGTTACGATAACCACGACAGTGCCATGAACATATCACGATAGCATCAAGAGCCATGCCTCATGCAACATGCCTCACACGTGGGTGTGTGTTGCCATGGTGATGGAGAAGGAAGGGGCCGGGGCTAGAGATGAAGTGGGAGAAACAGGGTTGTGTTGGTAATGGAGAAGGGGGAAACGGGGGAGGGGGGTTGTAATAAAGAAAGGGGTGATGGTGTTGGTGGGGAAACGGGGGGGGGGGGGGGGGGGTTGTGATGGAGAAGGCACTGTTGGGGGTGTGAGTGGTTAAAACGGGGGTGGATCCACCATCCACCTCCTACTCCCTACCCCCTTCCCCCATCACCACGTGGTCATGGGAGTAGGGGGTAGGGAGTAAGGGGGTGGGTGGCATCACCACGTGGTCATGGGAGTAGGGGGAAGGCAGTAGAGGGTGGGTGGAGGTGAATGAGAAAGGGGGGAGAAGGCGAAAGGGGGTGCAAAAAAGGGAGGTAGGTAGGATTGAAGACTCGAGAGGGTAGGGTAGGTAAGGGACAAGGGAGGGGTGCGCAGACCTCTTCCACTGCCCACAAACTCGTCTCTGCACATCTGAATCATTGTACATCGTCCAGGATGTGAATTTATGTAGGCCACATTGTTGTACCGAGCCACCAGAATTATCATATTCTCAGATTGATTATTATCGTACAACCTTAGGTTTTTTTTGTTTTTTTTACATCTGTGCCTATAGCGCCTGTAGGCAGTGGTGACCCAGGGCTCGGATGGTAGGCTCTGGAGGTTCACCTGAGGGCTCTTGATAGTTGGTCCTCGCCCGTGGTGGCGCAGGCAGGATTCTTATAGTGACGCCTGTGATTAGAGGCTCATGCCGCCCCCCTGTGTCCTCCGATGCACTCGCAATCGAAGGTAGAGTTTATGGGCAGGGCATGTGGGTGTTCTTCGGCCACTCGACGGTGCAGAAAGGTTTTGGTTTTCTTCGGGGATCGAACTCGGGTCACAGAGAACACCAGTCGGAGACACTAACCACTCCGCGACCGCCTCCCCTCTGAGGTAAAATCATATAGTCAGTAAATGACTTTATAATTTTAGTAAATAACTTGTAATTTACTTTAGTAAATAACTTGTAATTTACTTTAGTAAATAACTTGTAATTTACTTTAGTAAATAACTTGTAATTTACTTTAGTAAATAACTTGTAATTTACTTTAGTAAATAACTTGTAATTTACTTTAGTAAATAACTTTTAATTTACTTTAGTAAATAACTTGTAATTTACTTTAGTAAATAACTTGTAATTTATTTTAGTAAATAACTTGGTAATTTTACTCACCCGAGTTTGAATGTCGTAGCATTGGATTTTCGATCTCGTATATTGAAAATAGACCCTAATTTACACATCTCGTATCATCGGATTCTCGTATACCGAATGCTCGTATAACGGGACCTCCCTGTATATTCAGTTTCAAATTTCGCTACTCGTTTTTTTTCCGGGCGACAACTACGGCGGAAGGACACTCAGAACATACCTTAGTGTTGGTCGCCACTCTGTTGAAATTTTTATAATTTGTTCATTTATAGCCAAAATATGACATAGATGAAGACACAAAATGACACAGACTCTCCAGATAGCCCCTTCTAACCTTCCTGAAATCATGGATGTAGAAATGTAAGTACAGTCAAACCTCGATATAACGGACCTTGATGTAACGGACTTCGGATATAATGGACTCCATTTGCGTGACTTTTTTTTTTTTTTTTTTGCATATTAGACCGCTTATCGCCGCTCGAATTGTCAACTCAACATAATTGTATTATTTTCTCATTTTACTTTGGAATGCTTGGGTTTTAAGGAGTTTTGATGTATCACATATTAAGATATATAAGGAAGGAGCCTGTGTTGCTAGTGATTTAGTGGTAGAAGGTGTGTATTGTTTAAAATAGTGACTATTAGTGTTATGGCGTGGGCCCCTGCTACGTCTCCCTGTCACCTCAACACCCTAAATCACCCTTATCTAAAGGTGACACGCAGTGCAACACTGACCTAAATAGTGACACGTGTATAGAACTGCACTTCACAACCATATAATATATATATAATAATGAGCATTAGTCATGATAATAAGCAATACCTTTGACAGCCACGGCTGTGTCTGACTTGTTGTTTGTTTACCTTTCACTAGAGCTTGAGCTTCACTAGCTACATGGTCTGGTTGTGTTTGTGATTATTTCTCATTTATTTCACGTGTAGGAGCGGACCAAATTCAGCATGTAGTGCCAGTCACTGTTTACCTCCCAACATAGCTACACAGTCTGGTTGTGTTTGTGATTATTTCTCATTTATTTCACAATTTTTCCTTTTTTTCATATATTTTTCCACCTTGGGAAAATACCCTCGCTATAACGGACAATCGGCTTTAACGGACCACTCCTCCCCCCCCTTTAGTCCGTTATATCGAGGTTTGACTGTACTATTAACACCACCACACATCTGTAAATCGAAACGAAGTTTTCTTGGCGACTTTAGTGTTATCTACGGTAGGGAGTTTCGGTCCAAGTGTAAACTACTACCGAAATACTGCACAACACAAGAAAAATCGTCAAAATCAAAGAGCAGTTCGTAAGTGTTTACTAAGTGAGGGCCGCAGCGAGACTGACCGTCCACTGACGGCGCACAGTTGCCGAGTAGCTTGTTCGGCAACCGAGTTATCGTACGGCAACCGGTGCAATTATGAGTTTGAAATTCTGTTCGTGAACCGAATTGTTCGAAAAGGGAGACGTTCGAAACCCAAGGTTTGACTGTATATATATATATATATATATATATATATATATATATAATATATATATATATATATATATATATATATATATAGTATATATATAATTTTGTGTAAGTATACTTGCAAAAATTATTTTTTAAGTATACTTACAAAAAATATTTATTTTGTATACACACAAATCTCGTTTTGCCCGGACTAATAGGGGGAAGCACTGGTCCGGGAACTGCAAAAGTCCGGGAATCGCAACAGTCAGATGCCATTACCCACCCCCGGACGTTTATCCTACTCTAGTATTTACTGTCCGGCAACCGCCAATATCAACTACCCCGCGCGGACTTTTACGTCCGCTGAGCCATGCTGCCACCCGGCGGGAGGCAGCAGAAGTGTTCAATAGTCTCAAAAGACGTTCCTGCACCAGGGGCAGTGGGGGTCAGGGGACAAACGGAGGCAGTGCAGGTGAACCGTGAGTGTCGTGTGCCCAAATGTAAACCAATACGACCACTGAGCATGCTGCCACCTGGCGGGAGGCAGCAGAAAGTGTTCAATAGTCTCAAGAGACGTTCCTGCACCAGGGGCAGTGGAGGTAGGTGAACCGTGAGTGTCGTGTGCCCAAATGTAAACAATACGACCGCTGAGCATGCTGCCACCTGGCGGGAGGCAGCAGAAAGTGTTCAATAGTCTCAGAGATGTTCCTGCACCAGGGGCAGTGGGAGTCAGGGGACTGACGGAGGCCGTGCAGGTGAACCGTGAGTGTCGTGTGCCCAAATGTAAACAATACGACCGCTGAGCATGCTGCCACCTGGCGGGAGGCAGCAGAAAGTGTTCAATAGTCTCAGAGATGTTCCTGCACCAGGGCAGTGGGAGTCAGGGGACTGACGGAGGTCGTGCAGGTGAACCGTGAGTGTCGTGTGCCCAAATGTAAACAATACGACCGCTGAGCATGCTGCCACCTGGCGGGAGGCAGCAGAAAGTGTTCAATAGTCTCAGAGATGTTCCTGCACCAGGGGCAGTGGGAGTCAGGGGACTGACGGAGGCCGTGCAGGTGAACCGTGAGTGTCGTGTGCCCAAATGTAAACAATACAATCGCTGAGCATGCTGCCACCTGGCGAGAGGCGCGGACACTGACCAGGGGTGTCCAGGCGAGACAGTTATCCGAGCGAATAACGCTCGGACCGCCGGACAACTTTGTCAATTTACGAACAGGACCAGGCATTTCAACTTTAAAAAAAAAATAATAAATAAATAAATTTAAAAAAATGTCCGGGACTCTGACATATCCCCGGACCTCGGATTTTGTCCAGCAAATCCGATATCCGGGAAATGGAGATCCCGGAAATCGAGGTTTGTGTGTACTTACAAAAAATATCTTCTTCGTATAGTTACAAAAAATATCTTCTTCGTATAGTTACAAAAAATATCTTCTTCGTATACTTACAAAAAATATCTTGTTAGTATACTTACAAAAAATATTTTGTTCATATACTTACCAAAAAAACATTCTTCGTATACTTACAAAAAATATTTTGTTCGTATAGTTACAAAAATAATGTATACCGTATTTTACAGCTTATAAGACGCACTTTTTTCCCAAAAAATACCCTGAAAAACACTCATGCGTCTTCCAAGACAAATGTTGTAGGAGGTTAGCTTAGGTAGCTATTCAATTCAGCCTCTTAAATGATGTAACCTCAGTACATACCTATCAAGAGTATGTAGAATACCATAAGACATTCAACTACCAATCTGTCCTCACCCTGTGATGTTTACATGATACTGGCGGGAGCCTTTCCGCCCCGGCAGATTGGCGCCAACAGACATTGTGTGTATAAGGAACTTTGTTACATCAGAGGAAAATTTATATACAGTCAAACCTCGATATAACGGACTAAAGGGGGGAGGAGTGGTCCGTTAAAGCCGATTGTCCGTTATAGCGAGGGTATTTTTCCAAGGGTGGAAAAATATATGAAAAAACGAAAAAATTGTGAAATAAATGAGAAATAATCACAAACACAACCAAACTGTGTAGCTATGTTGGGAGGTAAACAGTGACTGGCACTACATGCTGAATTTGGTCCGCTCCTACACGTGAAATAAATGAGAAATAATCACAAACACAACCAGAACGTGTAGCTAGTCAAGCTCAAGCTCTAGAGAAAGGTAAACAAACAACAAGCCAGACACAGCCGTGGCTTCCAAAGGTATTGCATATTATCATGACTGATGCTCATTATTATATATATATATATTATATGGTTGTGAAGTGCAGTTCTATACACGTGTCACTATTTAGGTCAGTGTTGCACTGCGTGACACCTTAGATAAGGGTGATTTAGGGTGTTGAGGTGACAGGGAGATGTAGCAGCGGCCACGCCATAACACTAAGTCACTATTTTAAACAATACACACCTTCTACCACTAAATCACTAGCAACACAGACTCATTCCTTATATATCTTAATATGTGATACATCAAAACTCCTTAAAACCCAAGCATTCCAAAGTAAACTGAGAAAATAATACAATTATGTTGAGTTGACAATTCGAGCGGCGATAAGCGGTCTAATATGAAGAAAGAAAAAAAAAAAAAAAAAAAAAGTCACACAAATGGAGTCCGTTACATCCGAAGTCCGTTACATCGAGGTCCGTTATATCGAGGTTTGACTGTACTTATGTACATGCAGCCACCACAAATAATACAGGAGAACCTCGTTTAACCGGCATTTAAAACAACGGCAGCCTCAAAACAACGGCACTAATCGACCCAGGCCTTTTTTTTTTTTTTCTTTTTTTTTCTTTTTTTCCACTGATAAACTCTGGAACTCTCCTCTTGTTTCTATTTTTCCACTTTCCTATGACTTACATCTTTTCACAAGAAGAGTAACAAGACACCTCCCCAACTAAATTGGCTCACCCCTCTTTTTTATTTTATTCTCTTACTGTCTTCTTTATAGGGACTGGCAACTAGGCGGGCTTTGTGTTACCCATTTTTTGTAAAAAAAAAAAAAAAAAAAAAAAAAAAAAAAAAAAAAGGGATTTTGGGCGATTCCATAAGAGTAACTTTCAAAACAACGGCAAAATGAGTTATCCGGCATGCGCTCCCCCCCCGAGGGTGCCGGATAAACGAGGTTCTCCTGTACACGCATACAGGAAAATTCAAACAATACGTGGTGAGGCACAGGAGGCAGGCAACGTAGTGAGGCACGGGAGGGTGTGAGAGGTGTTTACACTCAGGACAACAAAGCCAGACTCAGCTGATCGGCACATCAGGCAGGCATGCAGCTGAACACCGCCGCGGTAGGTTTTTTCACTCCCGTCGTCCGACCTGCGTGCACATGTTCAGCTAGCCAACATGACAATTTACTTATACTATTGCATACAAGCTAGAAATAAAAAATGGCTGATGAGCAGTGCTGAATGAAGATAATGAATAGTGAGTGTGTTCTTGTGTGAAAATGACTGTTTATCGGACAACAGTTTTGGTGGGGGGGGTTTTCTTAGAAATTTCTTTCCAAAATCAGGGTGCGTCTTCCAAGATGCAGCGTCTTATAAGCTGTAAAATATGGTACACGCCTCCCTCATTTAACGCATGAGTTACGTTCTTGGGAAATCGTGCGTTAAGTGAAAATGCGTTAAACGAATTCCATTTTCCCATTGACTCCCATTATATAAGTCGAGATACGTTCTTACGAAAAAAAATCACAACCTAACCCTCTCATAAAATGCAGTCATACATTAATTTGTGAGCATAGACATATGAAATATAATTAATATTAAAGTTAAATGATATATAGAAGTTGTACTCACTATATAGAAGAATACTTGAGGCTTGAGGTGACAAAGATGGTGGCTGGGGGGTGTCGGCAGAGTTACTGGGGTGAGGTGGGGCATCATCGTCGGAAGACGTTAGAAGTAGAGCTGGCTGGTGATGTTGCAGCAGGTTTAGTGAAGAATGATGTTATAGTTGTCTGTTGTGCTTGGTGGATTTTTTCTTGATGAAGCATCTTGTAGGCAGTGAGAGCACTTCTGACTGTGTTTTCAAATTTGAGACTGCGTTCACGTTTGGGATCGTTATTCACAATGTCATGAATGCCACTTTCAAATTTGGAGATAACATCAGCTAAGATCTTCCTAGTTAAGTGAAGCTGCGGCTCTGGGTCATCTTCCTCTGCAGTTTCATCCTCTAGTGCTCTGACTTGCCTCTTCCTCGATAATTGATAATTGAATATCGACTTGTCCTCATAATTTTCTTGAGCACTGGCAGATAAGCCTGAGCAGCTTCTTTGTCAGCCGACGCTGCCTCCCCAGACTGTGTTACCGAGTGCAGATGATTCCTGTTCTTGAACCTTTCCAACCAGCCCTTGCTTGCATTGAATGGTGGAGGAGCAGCAGCTCCACTAGGTCCAGCACTTGCCTCATCCTTAGCCAATAAATCATCATAAAGTGAGCGAGCTTTTTCCTGCATCAAGATGTTCATCATTGGCGAGTCATCCCGGCTGCAACATGTCGTCCACCCATAATGCCAACAGTCTTTCCATCTCTTCCATGATAGGTGACGATGCCTTGTAGCTAACTTCGCTGTCAACGGAGTAGCATTCTTCGCACTTGATTAATTTTGTCCTTGTCCTTCTTAATTGTCACCACAGTCGACGGAGCAAGGTTGAACAAATTTTGCGATGTCTTTCAATCGCATCCCTTCATCACTTTTCTTCAACACTTCTAATTTAGTTTCTAAATTTATAGATTTTCTACACTTTTTAGGCTTGGAGCACTAGCACTACCACTAGCAACACGCTTAGTAGACATTATGCAGTCGTTTCACTCGATAATGGACGATATAACAGAAGCACTGGAAATCCACTGTTTATCTGTACCGCGCAAAACGTAAACAAACCATACGGGGGGGAAGCTGAGCTGTGCTGCTTGTTCGTTGGTTCTTTTACAGGGTAGTATATTCATAAATATATTTTATTTGTGGGTTGTTGTACATTTTCTTCTTTTTATCATTTTTTGCATATTTTATTGTCGTAAATTTGTGCGTAACTTCGAATTTTTTATATGTTAATCGATTTTTGGTATACAAAAGTTTTGTGCGTAACTCTGAAATTGCGTTAATCGAACCTGCGTTATACGAGGGATGAGTGTACTTACAAAAAATATTTTGTTTGTATACTTACAAAAATATTTTGTTTGTATACTTACAAAAATATTTTGTTTGTATATTTACAAAAATATTTTGTTCGTATACTTACAAAAATATTTTGTTTGTATACTTACAAAAATATTTTGTTCGTATCCTTACAAAAATATTTTGTTTGTATACCTACTTAAAAAAAATATTTTCTTCGCATACTTACAAAAAAAAAAATTTGTATACTTACAAAAAAAATTTGTTCATATACTTACAAAAAATATTTTGTTTGTATACTTACAAAAAATATTTTGTTCGTATACTTACAAAAAATATTTTTTTCGTATACACACAAACCTCGATTTCCCGGACTAATAGGGGGAGCACTGGTCGGGAACCGCAAAAGTCCGGGAATCGAATCGCAAGAAAGAAAAAAAAAAAAAAAAAAAAAAAAAAAAAAAAAAAAATCCGATGCCATTACCCACCCCCGGACGTTTATCCTACTCTAGTATTTACTGTCCGGCAACCGACAATATCAACTACCACCGCCGCGGACTTTTACGTCCGCTGAGCATGCAGCCACCTGCGGGAGGCAGCAGAAAGTGTTCAAGTCTCAGAAATGTTCTTGCACCAGGAGCAGTGGGAGTCAGGTGACTGACAGAGGCTGTGCAGGTGAACCGTGAATGTTGTGTGCCCAAATGTAAACAATACGACTGCTGAGCATGCTGCCACCTGGCGGGAGGCGCGGACACTGACAGGAGACGCTCGGACCGCCGACAACTTGGTCATTTACGAACAGGACCAGGCATTTCAACGTTAAAAAAAAAAAAAAAAAAAAAAAAAAAAAAAAATGTCCGAGACTGAAATTCCCCGGACTCGATTTTGTCCGGCAATCCATATCGGAAACGAGGTCCGGGAAATCGAGGTTTGGTGTATTACAAAAAATACTTGTTGTAATTACAAAAATACCTGTGCAGGAGACAGTCGGAAATGGATCCCCTTACCTCGATTTTGGACCGCA
>JACEEZ010009003.1:0-20784 GCA_016584305.1 Chionoecetes opilio
GGGGGCGGGGGGGCCCGGGGATTTCGGGGTGGCGGGGGGTTTTTTCCACCTTTTTGCCCCAACTCCTGCCTTTCCCCCAGGTTGCAGCCCTTATCCTCGGGGGGCGTTGATGATGACTCTCAGGCGCTGTTTTTGTGGCCCCCTAGTTTTTGGTGTAGGGTGTTCGTGAGGGAATAAGGCGGGAGCGCTATAGTCCAGGAGAGGGGGATGGTGTAATTTAAAAGTGCCTTCACCTGGAACGGGCCCCCCCTTTTTAGCCAGTGATTGCCCGTAGAAGGGAGATCCTGCTGTTTTCACGCTCCTGCAGGTAACTACGTGTGTGCGGAGGTTGGACGGTTGTCGACCCGGGATGCCCGGGTTTGGGGCGACGTGCCCCAGGAAGGGGTGGTCCAGAATAGAGGGGGGGCGGCGGTGCGTCACCCCCAAAAGGCCATCCCCCTTGGATTTTGCCACTTCAGCTTCAACCTTTCCCCACATTTGGTGTTTTCAGTAAACGGTTCGGCTCGTTGTGCGTGGGCGGGCCAGTGCAGTAGAGGGCAAGGTCGTCCGCATATAGAAACCCTTGTTCGGTGGGAGGGGAGAGAATGATTTCTTTCCATTAGTAGTTAAACAAAAGGGGGGCTCAATGCTGCCCTGTGGTGTTCCTTTTTCGGTTGATGGAGTTGAGACGTCCCCCCCCTAAAAGGCAACTCTACCGCTCGGCCCGGAGGAAGTCTTTTGAGCTATAGGGTCTGCCGCTACTCCCTTTGGGGACCAAAAGCGAAGGATCACTGGGGCAGTTGGCGATTCAAAGGTTTTTCTCGAATCGGGAGGCTACTGGGGTACCCCCGGGAACGGGCGCCATAGAGAGTGAAGCATTCGTGTTCCCTCCCCCGCCTGTGGGCAAAGAGGTCTTGATGGGGGGAACCGACCGCCCAGGTTAGCCTTTTAGGACTATCCGCTCCATGGTTTTGCCCACACGCGAGGAGGGGAGTGGGGCCATGGCCCCAGGATTTTTGGGGCTTAGGTATGGGTAGGGGTACCTCCTTCCTTTTGATGGTATTTTTTGGTCCCGGGGGTTTTTTGTGGGTTGTTGCAAACCCCTTTTATTAAATGATATTAATTGGTTAGGTTTTTTCATTGATTAAAACTGAATTGAGAATTGAAATTTGTTTATGATTTCACTATTTTTTATAGTACGAACACTTCCGCTGCGGAAGTATAAAATGGGAAATGAACTTAAGGAAAAAAAGGGGGGTAGGAGTTAAGGAAAAAGGGAAAGGGAGGAGTTAGGGAAGGGGAAAATGCTGCCACCAGCTCAGGCAAGTAGTTTTTGGTTTTACTTCCTGGCATTTTTTTTAATATATTAGATTTTTTTTTGGTAGTCGGGGTTGATACTTAGAATTCCCCGAGTAAGGCTGAACTCTTTTTGGGAAAGTGTGGGGAAGTATTGTCCTAACAAGAAATCACCTGGGGTTTTCTACAAAATAACACAAAAACATTTTGAAACCATCCTATTTTTCACTAAAATATTTTTCTCTTGTTTAGATTTAGACACACTATAACTCTAATCCGACACGGGAAAAAAGCTCTCCATTGAAAAGGAAACCTCCAATCTGAACGGGAAAACTCTCCCTCTGACACAGGAAAGCCCCCAATTACACGGGAAAAAGCTCCCCAAATCTGATACGGAACTCTGAAGCAAAAACCTCCCTCCTGAATCCTTTTAAAGATTATCTTTTACATTAACAAAAGCTGAATACTTATGGTATCTGGAAAATATAAGGGGGAATATAAGAGTAAGAATGTTTTTTGCGTTCACTTAAAAACCCCCTTGGGGTTTTTTCGTCAGACTGAGCGTCCGTCGAAGCCGGGATGAAAGGAGCAGGACGGGCCCACTTGGGGTAAAAAAAACGAGGTTGGGAGAAGCGGGAAAAAAAAGAAATTTTTTGGATCCTTAAACCGGTCTCCCCCAAAAAAGGGTTTTCAAACCTCGAATACTCTAATTTTAAATAATGAAAAAGTTCATATGAAATGGCTGCCTATAATGCGTTTTTTTACTTTGATATAGAAAAAATTTTAATTTTTGTTTTTTCTAATATCCGGGAAAACGTTTTTTTCCTTTCTTTCCCAAAGCCCACGAAGGGCGTTTTTTAGAGAGACGGGGTTTTTTAGTCAAACCCAAAAAATTTTGGGCCCGTTTTTTAATTTAGCAAATAATTCGACAACCCTTTCCATTTTGAACGTGTTCTGTCACTATTGTGTCTATTTTGGGGGGGAAACATTAAAAACTAAAAAGTTTTTCCTTTGATCTGATGGGGGGTGAGGAAGGTAAAAAGTTTTGAATCTACTATTTTATCTGACCCGCGAAATAAGTGCCCCCACAAATTTTTGGACTCGTACCCGGAGTGTAGGGGGGAGGGAGGGGGGGAGGGGGGAAAAAGAAGGGGAAGATGAAAAAAGAAGAATTTTTTTCCCGAGAAACGAAAAGTTTTGAATTTAAACCTTAATTGAAAAATCCCCAAATTCCTCCTATGCGGGGTTTAAAAGGTAAAACCCTTGCCCCAAAAACCCAATTATTTATTAAAACCCTTTTTTTCCCTTTTTTAAATACAAAACCCGGGAATTGTATGATATAATTTCCCACCCCTTCTCTTCCAAATAACGGGCATTACATTTTCCCACCCTCCCAGGAGGCGTTGAGGGGGAAAGAAGGGGGGGGGACCATCTGAGCCTGAAATTTGGTGATCAGGGGAAAATAGAAATCCTGTCCCCCCGGGGGGAAAGTATCCCCCACGCTTTTTAAATGCCCGGCTAGTTTCAGGGGGTGAGGGATGTGTTTTTTGTTTGATTTGATCTTCACAGGCGCGGTCTACTTGTTTCATTTCTTGCGGGCAGGGGGCTTTTGTCAATCGGTCGCGTGCCCTCCCTGGTAGATTGTCGTCCCCAGGTCAGTGGCAAATAAAGGAGGGAAACCCTCGGGCTTCGGGGCCCCGGGTCAGGGGGGGGGGGGCGGAGGGGCCGCTTTTGCCTGGATAAATTGTAACTGTCGCCAATTTCACCGAATGACGAGGGGGGGGGTCGGGGCCCTCGACCCCTTTTTTAGCCAGTGCCCCTTTCTAAATTTGTCATTTTTCCTCCTGTTGGAAAAAAAATGCAACTGCCTGAAGGACCCCCTGTTTTGAGCAGTTGGTTTTCGGCGGAAAGGGGTCTCAGGTGGATTTAATGCGGCTGTTGAGCTCCCCTAAACCCGCGGTCTTTTAAAAACCAGTATTTCTCGGGGGGCCCTTTTTTGGTAGAGAAAGATGGGGCGGGATGCTCTCGGATGCGGCGGGAAAAGGCATTTGAAAGGGCGGCCTCCTTTTGGCCCAAGGGTGAGGGAGGGGTAAAGAGGAGAGGGGTTTTTTGAGGGGGGTTTGAAACCCTTTTCCCAATTGGCCAGTTTTGTGTTCCCCTCTGGGGGGGGGGGTGGCCCGGGGAGAAGGGGGGGACCCCCAGGTAGGTTTAGATGGCAAATTTTGGCAAAATGGGCGCTGGTTAGTGTTTGGGTTTGGGGGGCCCAAAAGGCGCAGGGGCGAAGAAAGTCATTTACGAAGGAAAATTTAAGGCGTCCCCCGGCAAAATCGTTTGGGTCCCCCCGTTTTTTGAGGGGAGCAAAGCCCCCGGAGTGCCGGTGAGGGCGGTCCCGGGCTCCGTCCTGCTGAAATTTGGGGCACCTGGAGAGTTTAAGAATGGGTGGTGAAGTTAAAAACCCCCCCTATGAAGGTCGGCGAGGGGTGCGGCCCTGGGCGAGGAGCTCACCCACTCCCAAAGGGTTTTCCCTCGGGAGGGTTATAAAATTTTTTATAATCCCAGGGTTTGGGAAAGGGCAAGAGTGTGGGACGCCCTGGATTTTTCCTTTCTCTCGGGCCACAAGGGGTGGGAGCTTGCGATGGTGAGCCCCCTAATGTTTTTTTTTCAAGAATAGAGCTCCGTTTTTGGGTCCCCCTTGGGACCTTGGGGAGGGAAAAATTTGGTTCCTCGGGGGGAGAAACCGGGGGGGTTTTTGGGGGTAAGGTCCCTGGAGGAGAAAAAATCTATGTTTTTTCCGTGGGCTGCTTCATGGAGGGGGTGGAGGGGTTGCCCTGGACTCCTTTGGGTATTTCCCCTGGGAAGAGGCGAAGGGCCCCCCATGATTTCTGTTCCCCTCCCTGATGGGTGGGGGTGGCCTCGGCTTCGTGAAAGGCTTGGGGCCAGGGTTTTTTGTGTTGGGGTTTTTTGGGGTCATGTCGGGGGAAAGGTCCCGGGTTGGGCTTGTTTTAGTCCCGGTTTGTGGGGCCGGGGGCCCCCGGGTTTGGGGGATGGGGAGGGGGGTTGTTGGTTTTCGGGGGTGATGGGGGGGGGTAGCGTAGTTTTTTAAACTGTGTTTTTGCTGCTGGGTTTTGGGAGAAAGGGGGGTCGTGGAAATTTTGGGTGAGTTAGTGGGGGAGCGTCTGGAAACGACTAGTCGCCCGGGCCAATTTACGACTGGGCATTTCCCCTTTTCCTTTTGGAGGGTGTCCCCATGGACTGAAATTAAAGGGTGGAGAGGGGTCTTTCAGAGTTGTTAGTGGGGGAGTGAAAAAACTCTCCCTGTCCCGTGGTCGGCTTTTGAAGGCCCGTGGCTGTTCCGTGGGTTTGGGGGGCGGGTTAGCTTTTGATTTCAGGGGGGCCTTTTATTGTGTGTTTTCCCAAAGGAGGGGTTTTTACAGGAAATTTTGGGGGGTGACGGGGATTTTTTTGTTTGTGGGCTGGAAACTTGGGGGCAAGGGAGGGACGGAAAATCCTCGGGATGTTTGGAAAGGGAAAAATTTTTGCGGGGCGGGGCTTTACGAGGAGCGCCCCCCTGTGAAGGTTTTCCCGGTTGGGGGCCCTTTGGGGTGTTTTTTTCCACCATGGCGGGGGTTTTACCCCTTTTATTCCCCGAAGGCTTTCGTCGCCCTCTTTTTCGCATTTGGGGTTCCATGCGTGGTGACTTTGCCGCAGGTTGGGGGAGCACGATTGATTTGTTCCTTTTTTTTTTGAATTTCTCGAGCCCAAAGGAGGGGGTCGTGAGGGGGGCTGCATATACCGCATTTCTTTTGGCCTTCGACAGCGGGTAGATGGGGGTGGGCCCAAAACGTTGGGAACCGATAGCCGCGTGGGCTCCGGGGGGAAGGGGGGAGGTAAAAGTTCCCCACACTCCGGTTCACTGACTGGGGAAGTTTGTCCCCTTTTATTTTGACGCAACCTACGTGTTAGACTCCATCTCTCGGGGGGCGGTGCAGGGGTTTTGTCTCCGGAAAATGGGGGGGGGGGGGGGTTTAAAAGGGGCCCCCAGCGGGAGGCGGAGTGGGTTAAACCCCTCACTATTTTCCCGTGATTTTTGGTGGGGTGGGCTGTTTAAAAGGGGGGAGCTTCACAGGGTTTTGGGGTTGAGGATGTGGGCTTAGAAAAGCAGCGAGTTTTTTTTTTTCGTCCTTGGGGTAAGCGAAAGGGGGAGAATCGTTGTCTCTGCCGGGGGGGGCTTTTTGGGAAAACGCTTTTTGGGTAGACCCTCCTCTATGGCGTCTATTTGGGTAAAAGGGGGTCCCCGAATCCCTCTGCTGAGGAACTCTACCATTGGGGGTGTTGTTGAAGGGAAGCATTTTGAGGGCCAGTTGAGGGGGTGGGGTTTTTTGGTTTTTGTGCGAAGTTTGGGTTTTAGGGTCCGAGGCTGGGCTGTTTTCGCCCGAGTTTCCCGAGCCCGGGGGGTGGTGGGGTTTCGGAGGTGGGCAATTTTTTGTCTCTGCGGGCCCGGCTTTGCTTGCCTCTTTCCCTGGGTCAGGGGTTTGGGGATGTTAGTCCCTTTCTAGTGGAAGGTAGGAGAATCTCTTGGTTGTTTAAAAAAGGGTAAAAAGGGGTCGCCTTTAAATGGGGTTTTTTGGGGGGGGTGTGTCGGGGCGGCGGGAGTGCAAGTCCCGTATCAAGTGTGTCGTTGCTGGGTATGCTGGCCCGTTTCAGGAAGTGTGACGTCCATGTCTTGTTCATCATCAGTCGTGGTTGCCTGGATGACCCGGGACCCTCTTTTTCAGTGGAGGTTGGTGGTGAGTCATGGAGGCGGTGGGGGGTGAGACGACGGGGTGGTGGCGGAGGTGGGCTGGTTGCCGGGTTTGAGAGAGGGGGGGTGGCAAGGCCGGGGTGTTTGCCGTGTCCAGTTCCTCTGAATAGTTTTTACTATTTCTCAAAGATCATAATGAAAAGTATAGAAAATGCTCAAAGGGGGCCCTTGCCTATTCTCAGCGCCTAGCCCCAGGCTAACCTTCCCCCCCCCTCCAGGGGTCGTAGGGAGGACCTTAGGGAAAGCCTGAGATGCCCAGCAAGTGGGAGAACCTATCACCTAACACCCTACCAGCGGTTTTGCCTCTCAGTCCCTCACAAACCCCCCCCTGCTATAAGGGGGCCCCTCATGGCGAGCCCAAAAGGGTTTCCTTCAGGGTTCGGTCTTTAATTGGCAGGCCCTTTCCAAACCCAGGTTCGGGAAAGGTGTTTAACCGGGGAAAATTTTGGGGGGTTAATGTCTTTTCGTCCGCAACAGACATTTCTTTTTCTTTTTGCATTCCCGCTCCCTCGCTCCCTTTTTCTTCTCTTTTTCTTCCTTTTTCGTTCTTCTTTTTCCCTCTTTCCCCTCCCCTTTTTCTTCTTTCTTTTTCTTTTTTTCTTTTCTTTTCCCCTTTTCTTTTTCCCTTTTCTTCCCTAATTGCCTCCCCGATATTTTTCAAGGGGTTTTGTATTTTAAAAAGGAAAATGAAACCCCGAAAAATAACTTTAAGTGGTTTGACTTTACAAAGGGAGGTTTTAAAGGCGTGGGGAAGAGGTTAAGGAAAGGAGGGCAAAATTCAGAAAATTTTGTGCCGGGCGGGATTTTCGAGGATCATTTTGTTTGCGTGGTAAAATTTTTTTTTTTTTCCACACGCCCCCATGGGTTCCCTCTTATGGTGGGGCCGGGGTTGGTTCCTAAATATAAATGGGGGCATTTAATTTTTTTTGCATCTTCTACAAACCCATTCAAAGTTTTAATTTTCACCTGTTTTGGCCATACTATTAAATGGTCGGGTCTCAAAATTGGGAATAAGTAAAAGGATTAAATAACCCAAAAAATTTGGGGGCCGGAGTGGTGGTGTTGGTGTGGCCTGTGAAAGTTTTTACCAAATAACTATACTATTTCCACCTATTATTTTTTCCCCTTCAACTACAAAATTCTACTATCTTTCAATTAATTTCGTCAAACCTTCAAATCATTTTTCCCCGGGGATAAAGAAAAGGGTTTTCGAGGGTAAGTGTTAGTGAGGTGTTGGAGGAAAAGGGGTTTAGTAAAAGGGGTGGTTGGCGTCCGGTGTTTAAATGTTCCCAAACACAGGTGATAGTAGGTTTTCCTTAAAAGTGGTGTAGTGAAGGGTTGCGAGGGCCTAAGGGGTATTTAAGGTTTCGAGGTTAAGTTAGTACAGGGGTTTATCAGGGGTATACTTTTTGAGCCTTACAATTTGGATGGGTGGGTGTTTTTTTAGCGAATTTAAAGTCAAAAACCAATGAGCGACCGGGTTGTTGGATTAGGAGTGTCGACCAAGGCGCCCTTTTCCCCAAAACCCCCCCCTAGTTTATATCGGAAGGAAGCCTCAATCTATGATAGTGTAACGGAAGAAAAAAGTTCTGTCGCACACTAGATCGGGGAAATTTTCCGAGTGAATCATTTACGTCTTTGCTAGTGGTGAGAAATGCTGAGTAAACTTTTTTTTTTTACCCGACTGGCACGGCAACTGGCATTACTCTTTTTAGTCGGCTGGCACGTCTGGGATTCGAAAATTAATAAGATTTGTTAATGACCATTTCACCATTGAGACACTCTAGGACAAATAAATACGTATATCAACAATTGTATAATTATGTTTCATGCACGTTTTTAGCCGCCTGAGTAGCCTATGTATGTGTACGAGTGTCATACAAGATATAGAGCGAATCAAATGTAAAAAGTTATTATATTCTCGGCGATAGTTGTTGTGTATTGGCGTCATTATAATCACTGTTGTGGCCTCTGTAAGTATACTGGTTAGAAAAATAGCACAAACTATATCATTTTCATTCATATTTTATTCATTTCACTTCACCACATAATTTCTACGTATTCCATTATAATTTTTTTTTTTCTTTTACCAAACGTTACAAATCACTCTTCCCGGAGGATTATTATATAGACTGAAGATGATGAAAGTGTATGTGTTAGAGTGGGTGTGGAATGTAACGACCGTCTATAGTAACAAGTTCGTGGTATGGTAACAGTTCCGGTGTATCTAGTAAATGATTAACTAATAAACACATTCGATAATTATTTGGTTAATACACTTAACTATCCAGTGGTTGTAGTGGTGATATGAAGCTGCTGTGATAGCCAATATCTAGGAAGGTAATTATTATTGTTAATTACTCGATGTTATCCAGCTAAACTAAATGTCATTATTTTCAGTGTCATCGACTTATATCTTACTTACATACTTTATGTTCTGGATTTTTCCCTTTACGCGAATAATATTCACACAGGTAGACTCACCTTGTTGGTTAGATGATAGTCAAATGTCCAGTAACAACGTTTCAATCAATCTGTTTCGTGGGGAATATTAGTGGTTTCGTGAGAATGTAGAGAGTCACTTTGGGCTTTTGGTAGTTCGTATAATTTCAGTTAAAACTATACACTTCGGCGAAAATACGTAAGACAGGAGTCTCTGTCGAACACTCCGCCATCTACCTTGGTTCTTGCCCTTCTCCCCAGGCCCTTCGAGGCAGCGACCGACCTAGCCGCTGCCTCCCTCGAGCTCGTTGATAATTACTTGTTTATCCTAAGACATTTTACATCTGCTCCCTTCACTCACTTTATTAGCATGGAGCAAATAATGTTTCTACTAGTAAACAAGCATATAATATTACTACTCTCTATAAATATCTACCATGTTACCATTTATATATGGTGTGCTTATTAGCTACATGACATCACCTAAAAATCTACTGGGTGTGGTGACTCCGCGCACAGGGAAGAAGGGGACAGAGGTCTCCTTGTAAACCCTTGCGACAAGTGCTGAGTCGACAAACCATGGAGACCGGGGGGGGGGGGCCAAGTGCCACACCAGTGTCACACCAAACCTTCCACACTGTTCTTACATTCCTTCATTCGTTTCTACCCTACTAATGCCTATAATGCCTTGACATCGCTCGGTCACGCACCTGGCGCGCCCACGCGGCCTAAGAAAATGTACCTAACCATGTTAAAAATGTGCTATACCTGTCAGACCTGTGAAGATTGAACTTTTCCACGTAAAAGATACTTGCCTAACGTGACAGCTCGCTTAACACAACAACAAAGTAGCTATAGGACACTGGGAAAGAAAACAATGGGGTTTGGGGAATCAGGAGAGGCGTTCTCCAGAGCCGCGGGATACTGCGACTCGTCAGAGAAGGTTTTAGGATCAAAAGATATCCTAGAGAATGGTAAAGTCTGAAGATATTTGAGCGGAAACAGTGGAGACGTTTCTTGTATAAACTTCTTGGAAGCAAAACAAAAGCCAACACTTACATAGTGACCAGAAAGCCGTTGATAGGAAGTTCCGTAAGGGCAAACGACAGTCACATTGTTTGCTCATCAATACCCATGAATCGGATTCAATGTTTCAGCAGGACTACCTTGAAAAAGTTAAATTCATATATGCCACCTTAAATAAGAAGGAAGGCAAATAGTGAAGTGGTAACTAGATCTCCTAGTCGGCCAGATGCATAGAGACAGATCGTCAGCCACTAAAAACCTAGAGATGATAGTAGTCCTGTGTTATAAAAGTCTGATTAATAGGTTAGCTTCATGAAGGTCAGTCGATCCTACCGAAGACCTATAATGATTAAACATGCAATACATGCAGTTCACATAGCGAAAATTAGTTAGACTCGAGGTCGTAAATGGACCCGTTTACTCACACCTAAAACACGGATTATTATGAAGCTTTGGGTGCAATATAGGCTACATATCACTGTACTCATATTCTTTTTGCTGAGAAATGCACCATAAATGAAATAAATGGCTTTTTTTGGGCCAAAATATCACAACACGGCGGAACGCGCTGTGATTGGTTGTGACGTAGTAAGCGCAGACTCAGATCTCGCCTGATCAGCTGATCGGCTTGTTTTGGCTCAGCAGACCGCAGTACCTATCTATGCATTCAACATGTCCCAGACAAAAAGAACATATTATGCTTGTTTTGTGCTAATGTGCAAAAACACCACAATTAAAACTCCAGAGAATGTGTTCATAACTATGCCTAAAGACAAGAAAAAGAGGAAACAGTGGTGGATGTCTGCAAGGCGTGATTTCTCGATGAAGGAAAATTCATACTATTGCCAGCAAGACCATTTTGATGTATTATTAATGTATGTACTTGTGCATGGATAAGTAACTTGCAAATGATATGTAGCTGTGGGGCTTTAGCTGAGCTGTGATAAATTGCGGGAGTAGTATGCAGTATGCAAGGTTTTTGAGGTAGGGATGAGACAGGCTGGGTTTTTCATGTTAAGTATACAACACGCAGTGAGTTACGTAAAATTCTAGAGTCCTTTCCCACCCTTATTAGAGTGTTTTTTCCTCCAGACCTTCACAGATCCCTTCAGATACCTCTAAACTGTAATTATAAAGTGGGGGGGAGATGCCCCTTTCACCCCCCTCCCCTCCTTAACGACTCCCCTGGACCCCTCAAAAATATAATATGTTTAATATTACTAATCTAACCTCACTATAACCTAACCTAACCTAATCTCACTAATAACCTCATAGCGAGACCCCCATAAAAAGATAATTACTAAACTAACCTACCCTTGTAAAATTATAGTTTTATTTTACTAACCTAACTAACCTTACTAACTTGCATTACCCCTACTACTGCAAGATGACCAGTAATCCTCCTTCAAGTGATGTAGTAGGTATTCACTGTGTTTGTGAATATGTAAGTTGTAGTTTATAAGAAAAAAGTGGATAGACAGAGATAAGTGGCCGTGACACCAGACAAGTGATGACTTCTGGGATCGGCATTCCTTATAGGGAGCTTAAATGAACCTGCAATGACATGTACAGCTAGACAGATAGACGAACTCATAGAGGAACAGGTAGAAATGTATGGTTAGTAAAGGTTGTAGTGGTGAGTAGAGTGACGAAGGGTGTATGTTTTGCTTATGTGGGGAAAGAAAGCCATACATTTCTACCTGTTCCTCTATGAGTTCGTCTATCTGTCTAGCTTTACATGTCATTGCAGGTTCATTTAAGCTCCCTATAAGGAATGCCGATCCCAGAAGTCATCACTTGTCTGGTATCACGGGCCACTTATCTCTGTCTATCCACTTTTTCCTTATAAACTACAACTTACATATTCACAAACACAGTGAATACCTACTACATCACTTGAAGGAGGATTACTGGTCATCTTGCGGTAGTAGGGGTAATGCAAGTTGGTGTATTAGTAGGTAGTACATATAGTAGCGGCCGCTTCACAGCTGTTTTGCTCTGTTGTCTGCGCTGTTGACGTCACAACATGGCGCCAGTCGTTTTAGAGCGTATAAATTTTCCTGTACTTAAATTGGCTGTATCATCAAAAATACTGTTCACATAGAAAAATCAACATCACTGCCCAACTATATGAGGCTTGAAGATTTCAAATCAATCGTTACCTCAAGTAGAGTAAACGGGTCCATTATAGCCGTATAACCGTTAGTGGTGATTGGGTTAGTGGAAGTGCTTGGAGGTAGGTAAGCACAATCAGCAAAGGCCGGGTCCCGTCGGGCTTTGGTCTTCTTCAACCTATCACTATGAATTATTTGGACAGTTTGAAGAAGGAGATCCAATACTTCAAACTTATTGCCATGCTTCTCACCAACAACAAGGCGCGGGCCCAAGAATTTCGGCGCCAACTTGGAATTCCTACTTGGACTTTGAACCATTACGGTATCCCCTTTTCTTATTGTTATAGGAACCGCACGCTTATGTTGTTGTGCCATCATCTCGGCACGAGAAGCTTGTAGCCTTTCCTTGACCTTTTTGTGTATATTAGTAAAGACATGCAAATGCTGATCCAGATAGCTATCTATGTTATACACAGGTTTATTGGGCTTGGCCAATAGGTCATATGGCATCTGTTTATCCGCACCATAAAGTATGTAGTGAGGAGATTTGCCCGTGGACTCGCAAACTGAACTATTAATGCAAGCCGTCACGTAGGGTAACTAATCTTCCCAATCATCGTGTAAACTGTTTACAACAGGTCTCAACGCGTCAAGGATCTTCCTGTTAACGCGCTCCGCCAGCCATTAGAGCTGTGGATGTATGCGACCGTGAAAGTCTGCTAATATTGTACAATGTACAAATCTCCATAAGCAATGCATTACGGAACTCTGCGCCATTATCACTGAGCAATACTCTTGGTGTGGAATAAGGGCAGAAAAGATGAGTTATTAATGCATGGGCTACAGTCGCAGCCGTTTTATTCTTCACCGGTGCAAGGACTACAAACCTTGAAAAGTGATCTACACACACCAGAAGGTATTGTGAGCCGTGATGACTCTTGGGTAACTGTAGAAGATCTATTGCAACTACATCCCATGGTTGCTCAGGTGGTGGGTATTCTAATATAGGAGCGGGTCATGGAGTCGTCCCTTTGTTTTGGGCACAAGAAACACACCTGGCAACATATTCTTCAATGTCCACACGCATCGTGCGCCAAAAATGCACACGCCTCGCGGCTGCTAGGGTACGATTACGTCCCGGATGTCCAGCCATGGGCACATCGTGCACAATTTTGAGTACCGTCGGAACAAAAACGTCAGGTATAACATATTGTTCCACTGGGTCTCTTTTCTGTGGCCAATGTCGGCATAGTACCTTGTCATTCGACAGGAAAAATTGTGAGTAATTCACCGATAATGCTGGTAAGGAGGTCTCATCGCCCGACTCTAAGGCATAGATGACTTTCCCCACAATTTCATGTTTACGTTGTTCAACGCCCAATTCATAGAGTGAAAAATTTGGCACGGGATTTTCCCCCGTGACCGCACCCACCACCGGAACGTTTCGCGATAACGCGTTCGCTACCACATTTGCACGTCCGGGCAAATATTTGAAGGTTGGGTTAAACTCTTGGATCGTCAGATACCATCGTGCAAGCCTACCGGATAAATTCTTACCCTTGAATAACTCAGTAACGGCTGCATGGTCGGTATAGACAGTTATTGGGTAGCCAAAAATAACGTCTTTAAAATGTTTGAGAGCCCAAATTACTCCGAGGGTCTCTTGATGTGTAACGGAATAATTTACTTCCGCCGGGATAAGAACTCTGCTCGCATACGCGATTACACGGTTCTTCCCTCTTTCATCTTTTTGCATTAGTACTGCCCCAAGTCCCTTAGCCGAAGTCGTCTGTACATAGCTCAAATGGAGCTGTAAAATCTGGGAATGCCAAGACAGGAGCGTTCACGAGTGCAAGTTTTAACTCTTCGAAGCTTTGTTCCTGAGGAGCATCCCAGTGAAATGAGACATCTTTTCTTAACAGCTGGTTTAGGGGAGATGCCTTTCTGGCGAAATCTTTGATGAAGGGGCGGTAAAAGCCCGCTAGTCCCAAACAGGATCTAACATTCTCAACACTCTGGAGTTGAGGAAAGTTTTTGACGGCCAATATCTTATCGTCCATGGTGTGGAGTCCCTCCCGGTCGACAGTATGGCCTAAGAAGCTAATCTTAGCTTTCAAAAATTCACACTTGGTGAACTTGGCTTTGAGACCAGCTGACAACAGTCGCTGCAAAACTGACTCCAAAGTTTTAAAGTGAGACTCATGGTCTTTGCTAGCAATTATTATATCATCCAGGTATGCGAACACGGAGTTCCCTATCATACCGTCCAAAATTGTATTTATCATTCTCTGAAAAGTAAGCGGCGCGGATTTCAAGCCAAACGGCATCCGAAGCCATTCGTAGTGACCTCCCGGCGTACTGAACGCCGTAACCTCTCTGGAGGATTCTGCCATAGGTACCTGCCAGTACCCCGACAAAAGGTCCAAACTACTGAAAATTGTATTACCCGGTCCTAACGTCATGAGCAGATCTTTTAGGACTGGTAATGGATACCTGTCTTCTTCTGAGACCTGATTCACTCGCCGAAAGTCAATAACTGGGCGAAAAGTTTCATCCTTTTTCGGGACAAGGAACAAAGGACTGTTCCAGGGGGAGCACGAATATTGAATAACTCCTTGCTCTAACATTTCCTCTACATGTGTTTCTACCACAGCCCGTTGGCTATGAGGTAGCCTGTAAGCAGGTATGTAGACAGGTTTTGTCCCTGGACTGAGTTTAATGTGATGCTCCGTTGTATCGGTAGCACCAAGAGCTTCACCGGGGAGTGTTATGACATCTCGGTACTGACCCAAGAGTTCCAAGAGCGAGTGCTTTAACTCCGGGTAGTCCACGACGTTGACAAGCGAACTGAGGGTTGGTACCAGACCCTGCTCCATGTCAACGGCGGACTTCTGCACCGTAGCAACACAAGCAGTAGGTAACTCCAATGGTTCAGGTACCACCTTTCGATCATACACCAACCCTTCCCCAAGGAAAACTCCATGTTTAACTCGCACTTGTCCACCCGTGGTGTTAACAACCAATGCCGATGTGACATGTCCTGCGCCGACAGTGCTAAGTGTCGCCTCTACGGCCAATCGTTTTACTTAACTGGGGCCATCGAGACATACTTCACTATCTATAGGTGCATCAGGAACCGCCACTGGAACACGTATCGCTATGCGATCGGGGATGTCGTGGTCACCGATAATCGTGGCCTTCACAACTTTCCAACCCGCTGTAAGATTCACGCGAGCGTTAGAGACATGAATTGAGGGAACTACACCAGTCGGTGGCCCTCGCTTATCACCTCTCTTCCCTCTGAGTGATTTGACATTTAGGGGAGTCAGAGACATAGGAGAATCCATCGCCTTTAACTGCTTCCCTTTAAATGTTATTAAATTTAAGTTGGGATCTATCCCAATTCGATTAGACTTCATCGTAGCTAAACCCAACAGCCCGTCTACAGGGAGCTGAAAGTTGGATGCTACATAGAACTCCATACGAACCGGAGGAACCCTTTTGTTCAGAGTAATAGGTAAGATCACTGTTCCCTTTATTTTCAAAGATGAACCTGTGACCCCCTTCACATTCAAATCACTCTGGCGTAAACGGCCACGGCCACCACGTGCACTCTCTTTAGAGCCTGATACGACTCTTCGAGAGTACATTTACAGTAGTAACTCCAGTGTCACAGCCAGGGAAAGGTTTTGATGGCTTACCTTCGTGGGTATTGCCATGATGTTTGTTTGTTGGCTGGCAGCCACTATATTGTGGTAATCGACAATCCGCCGTGCCCTGCGCGAGAAAATCTCACCTCGCTGTTGTGTCTAGTTAACCTGGATGGTGCGACGAGGCTCGCATGCCTTCCCCCGACGACTTACCTTCCGCAGCACCACTTATACTCATAGTTTTCACGAGCATCTAATATCTGGTAGCAATGGTCGGTATCGTGAGTTACCCGTACCGTGGATCGCGCAGTTGTAGGAGGCCCTACTTATTCTGTGCTTTTGCTGCTGTCCCTCCCCGGAAGGAAAGGAAGATTTAATCCTGGTTGAAGGAATCCCTCGAGGCCGGGTGGCGTTGTAGTTTGATTACCACCCACTGGCGATGCCTTTCGCTGTTCTGCTCTCTTGCGGAGGCATCTCTTTTCTATATGTCCCACCTTGTTGCAGTAGGAAACAAATGACTACCTCTTCGCAGCTGCCCCTGCATAGAAGGTTGGGCGGGGTTATTGTCCGGTGCTGGAACAGGAGTATTTACTCCTGCAACGGTGGCTGTGAAAGCCGTAAGTGTACTGTCTCAATATGCTTGCCATCTAAGGCACGTTTGAAATCCACTAACTCGTCCTTAGGCACTGAAGGGCAAAGTCAAGAGCTGCACGACGCACCTTCCCTGGACATGTAGCATATAGAACAAAAGTTCCAGAATTTGGACATTATTATCCATACTAATTTCTGTTGCAGTACACCAATTTGCTTCCGTTAGAATTTTGATGCACCCCTCCGTTTAACGTATTGGCCGCGATAGACCATCCCATACAGTTTGCGACGCCAAATTCGTTTATTATTGAATCAGTTACATGACTTACCTGTTTCACTACGGTGGTTGCTGCCCCACCACTGAAAACCTCAGGAATTCTCCCTGAATTTGTCGTAATTTTGCCCTATTTTCCGGGCAGAAAGTGCCGTGCTTTGCATTAATTGTTGAGACTCTCGAACAGTTGCAGTCGAGAACGAATGAAAGCAATTTGTCTGCTGGCCTGCAAACGTCTGAGTTACTCATTACATCCTCACATAGAGTGAGAAATTGATAAGCGCTAAAACCTTCCTCTTCTCCACTAAATGGTCGCACGGATGCCTCTGTTGGTAAAACCTTAAATGAGTAGGAAATGCAAGTACAGCAGTGCCTGCCCAACCTGTGATAAACCCGCCATTTGAGATTTAGGGTTGATGTTATAGGAGTAATGTTTAGCAGAGTAGTATTAGTACTACTATAGTAGTAGTAGTATAGTAGTAGTAGTAGTAGTAGAGTAGTGTAGTATAGTAGTAGTAGTATCAGTACTAGTACTAGTAGCAGTCATCATGAAATTTGTTTACCGTCCGCTAAGGTAAGATTATTCAGTCTGAGGTTAAATTATCTACGTTTTCTGCTACTTTTCCTTAGCGTTTAGCATTATTATATGAGACTATAACGTAGTTATAATAATTAATTATATACGCAAAACTTCTCCATCTGCTATTCCAAAAGAACATTCTATATTTTAGAATAAATTCTAAGGAAATTTCCTGCCATTGCTGACAAGTTATTGTTTATTAACGTCCCCGCTGAAAAGTACCGTTTTCTTTTTTTCCCGCAAGGAAGTCTCCCTACATAGAAAAGAAAATGGGTTAAGGGGTGACTATTTTACACTGATAAGATTTCCTATCAAGAGATGAAATCTTACTTAATATCTCATGTCTGTGTAATTAAATAATAACGTGTAAATGTAGTGTTTTTAGCTAAATGCTTGTAACTACTTAACGTTATTGTTGCTTGTAGACTGCTCACTCGAGGTTCTGGGCTGGTAGTGCAAGTCTCCTCTCCAGCACCTCGTCGAGCGGCTCCTCGTGTTCGCTGCTTGTCCGTCTTCGGTGAATAAGTTAGATGAATGACTGAGTAACCTTTAATTCCCCTAGGAGCACTAGTCGCAGGAAAGTAGTTCTCAATTAAACACTCATTAACTTATGTCCATTACACCATCGTTTCTCTCTTCTCGAAACAGGCGAAATCGGATTATTTGTTGCGAGTTTCACCATACGTTCCAGGTGGGCTTTCGTTGTTCTTAACGGATCGCTCACTCGCCCCGGCTGTTGCACGGTTCAAAAAGTTTAGTTTTTTTGTTTAAAAAAGTTTCGTTTTTTTGTTTCAAAAAGTTTCGTCTCCCCTCACATTTCACTATTTCCAACACAGTTTCACAGAGATTGTAATTTTTTTTTTTTTTAGCACTGATCAGTATTCATCCCACCGCTATGACCACTTATGTTCTGGATTTTTCCCTTTACGCGAATAATATCACACAGGTAGACTCACCTTGTTGGTTAGATGATAGTCAAATGTCCAGTGAACACACGTTTCAATCAATCTGTTTTCGTGGGGAATATTAGTGGTTCGGAGGATGTAGAGAGACACTTTGGGCTTGTGGTAGTTCGTATAATTTCAGTTAAAACTATACACTTCGGCGAAAATACGTAAGACAGGAGTCCCTGTCGAACACTCCGCCATCTACCTTGGTTCTTGCCCTTCTCCCCAGGCCCTTCGAGGCAGCGACCGACCTAGCCGCTGCCTCCCGAGCTCGTTGATAGTTATCGTTTATCCTAAGACATTTTACATCTGCTCCCTTCATTCACTTTATTAGCATGGAGCAAATAATGTTTTGCTACTATTAAACAAGCATATAATATTACATACTCTCTATAATATATCTACCAGTTACCTTTATATATGGCGTGCTTATTAGCTACATGACATTCACCCTAAACAATCTACTGGGTGTGTGACTCCGCCACAGGAAGAAGGGGACAGAGGTTTCCTTGTAAACCCTTGCGACAAGTGCTGAGTCGAAAACCATGAGACCGGGGGGGGGGCCAGGCCACACCAGGGGTCACACCAAACCTTCCACACTGTTCTTACATTCCTTCATTCGTTTCTACCCTACTAATGCCTATAATGCCTTAACATTATATCTCTTTATCAATTATGCCACAAATTCATATATAGCTTCACAAACAATAAAATTCATGCAACTAAAATAACTAAGACTATCTAAACTACGTACTAACTCCTGCCTCATGAAACACTGAACGACCCTCACCAACCCAATGGACGTGTTTCAGAAGGGTCTATTTTCAGGGGTTCATGAGTGTCGAGGCTCCGAGGCTATGAGTCACCGTGGGAAGTTTGGTACGAGTGGTCTCTTCATTTAGTTCCTGGTGACCGTCATCGAAGTTCTTGTTCTTTCTCTAGTTCCTCTTGTATTTCTATATCGCCGCCCTGGACCCGCTGTGAGTACGAGTATTATACTTATTAACCCCTTGAAGCCCAGCACGTAATTTTCATTGTAATTTGGGTACCATTAGGCGATTTTTAGTGACTATAAGCAGTATTTTATAGATATGACCTGTTAAGTATTTTTGTCCACCAACTAATTTGGTATATTCAGTCACTTTTCGTAATTTTATGGCTTGATAACAGACTATTTTATATAGCAAATGAAAGATCTGGGTTTGAAGGGGTTAAGGTCTTGCTGCTGTAATGTTTTGTTTCCCTACCATTGTGGCGTGGTTTGAAGGTCTGTGGGAGTAACGGTGCAGAAGGATAGGTTATGTACAGCTTGTTATCTTGGTAGTAGTTTGTCATGTTATACTGGAGTTCACGGGTATGTGCTGGGTGACGAGGATTTAATTAAAGAGTAGTCCTCTTTAGTCATCTAGTAGTAGACTGATTTGGCAGGGTAAGATAAATCTGCACACATACTATTATTCCTTAACTATTACAGTGCTTGTGATATTAAGGTAGTGTGGCATGCCTTTATCAAACAATATACACACTATACAATATAAACACACAACATTATCAAATACACACACACCACACACACCTGAGGCCCTGTATGGTACAACTAGGTGGATACCACACACACACACACACACACACACACACACACACACACATACACAGCTTTTTCAATGGAACTAAAGACACTTGTAACTGACTTAGTATAGAGGTGATAACGGCAAGGAATGTTAATCAGTAAAGAAAATTTGGATAAACATAGATATGGAGATAAGACCACACTAGTTTGGCTGTATGCAGGGCCGTATTAACCCATGGCCGGGCCCCTGGGCTTTCAGGTATTTCGGGCCCCCTCCAGCTGTGGCGTAGCTACGGGGGAATGGGAAGGCACGTGCCCACCCATGAGAATCCTGTGCCCCCCCTCCCCCCCTCCCCCCCCAGGTGCCCTCCTAATGGCCATGGCTACCGTATTCTGTATAATGCTCTAATACCCACCACTGATCTGATCCTAGAATATATACTTCTATGTGGCATCAGAGTCTTGAGCTCCGCTTGCCTAGTGCCAAAGCCGTCTGTATGTAAAAGCCTGCGCCTGAGATTGATGACGTCACGGACGGAGTCTGTACGAGGCCACCGAGATAATAAGTTTACCTACCTAAGTATATGTTTATCAGTATAAAAATATATTGTTATCTTCGGAAATGTTTGTTCTATAATATTATCAAATAAAAACCCGTAAAACACACTAAAGAAATGCCATTATGAGACTCTCAAGAAATGTGCATCTCTTCGCCATTTAATATTTTTCTCGAAAACATTTTACATGGAGAACATCAATAGAAGCGGAATTTAGTTAGCTTTCCATTGCTATATTTTGTTTTCTGATAAATGAATTAGCAGCATGCATAAATTAGCGTTAACTAAATAAATAACATCATGAAATCGGGTAATTTCGTACCTAATATATGTTTATCAGTATAAAAGATATATTGTTATCCTCGGAAATGTTTGTTCTATAATATTATCAAATAAAAAACCGTAAAACAGACTAAAAAAATGCCATTATGAGACTCTCAAGAAATATGCATGAACTTTAACTCTTCGCCATTTAATATTTTGCTCAAAAACATTTTACATGGAGAATATCAATAGAAGCGGAATGTAATTAGCTTTCCATTGCTATATTTAGTTTTCTGATAAACTAATTAGAACCATACATAAATTAGCGTTAACTAACTAAAAAGATAATGAAATCGGGTAATTTTTCCCGATTGATTATGTTATTTATTTAGTTAACGCTAATGTATGTATGGTTCTAATTCATTTATCAGAAAACAAAATATAACAATGGAAAGCTAATTAAATTCCGCTTCTACTGATATTCTCCATGTAAAATGTTTTCGAGCAAAATATTAAATGGCGAAGAGTTTAAGTTCATGCATATTTCTTAAGTCTCATAATGTCATTTCTTTAGTGTGTTTTACGGTTTTTTATTTGATATTATAAAAAACATTCCAAAGAAGTATATTTTATACTGATAACATATATTAGATAGGAAATTACCCGAATGAGTTTTAAGCATTTACTGCATTC
>JACEEZ010009003.1:21897-38208 GCA_016584305.1 Chionoecetes opilio
TCAACTTTTCCTTAGTTTTTGGGCATTAATTATGAACTAAAAGTATTGTAAAAATTAAAATTATATACGCAAAACGTCTGCTTTGCTATTTCCAAAAGAACATTCTATATTGAGAAATAAATTCTAAGGAAATTTCCTGCCATTGATGACAAGTTATTGTTTATTAACGTCCCCGCTAAAAAGTACCGTTTTCTTTTTCCCGCAAGGAAGCCTCCCTACATAGAAAAGAAAATGGGCTAAGGGGTGACTATTTTACACTGATAAGATTTCCTATCACGAGATGAAATCTTAATTAATATCTCATGTCTGTGTGATTAAATAATAACGTGTAAATGTAGTGTTTTTAGCTAAATGCTTGTAACTACTTAACGTAATTGTTGATTGTAGACTGCTCACTCGAAGTTCTGGGCCGGTAGTGGAAGTCTCCTCTCCAGCACCTCGTCGAGCGGCTCCTCTTTTTCGCTGCTTGTCCGTCTTCGGTGAATAAGTTAGATGAATGACTGAGTAACCTTTAATTCCCCTAGGAGCACTAGTCGCAGGAAAGTAGTTCTCAATTAAACACTCATTAACTTATGTCCATTACACCATCGTTTCTCTCTTCTCGAAACAGGCGAAATCGGATTATTTGTTGCGAGTTTCACCATAAGTTTCAGGTGGGCTTTCGTTGTTCTTAACGGATCGCTCACTCGCCCCGGCTGTTGCGCGGTTCAAAAGTTTCGTTTTTTTTTTTTTTTTTTTTTTTTTTTTTCAAAAAGTTTAGTTTTTTTTTTTTTTTCAAAAAGTTTCGTTTTTTTGTTTCAAAAAGTTTCTTTTTTTTGTTTTTGCTTCAAAAAGTTTTTTTTTTTTTTTGTTTCAAAAAGTTTCGTCTCCTCTCACATTTCACTATTTCCAACACAGTTTCAGAGATTGTAATTAATTATTTAGCACTGATCAGTATTCGTGCCACAAACGCTATCACCACTTTATGTTTCTGGATTTTTCCCTTTACGCGAAAAATATTCCACACAGTAGACTCACCCTGTTTGTTAGATGATAGTCAAATGTCCAGTAACACACGTTTCAATCAATCTGTTTCGTGGGAAATATTAGTGGTTTCGTGAGGATGTAGAGAGACACTTTGGGCTTTTGGCAGTTCGTATAATTTCAGTTAAAACTATACACTTCGGCGAAATACGTAAGACAGGAGTCCCGGTCGAACACTCCGCCATGAAGCTTGGTTCTTCCCCTTCTCCCGAGCCTCCCGGAGGCAGCGACACACCTCGCCGATGCCTCCGTCGAGCAGGTTGATAATTACTCGATTCTCCTAAGACATTTTACATCTGCTCACTTAACTACTTTATTAGCATGGAGCAAATAATGTTTATATTAGTAACCAAGCATATAACATTACTACTCTCTACAAATATCTATCATGTTACCATATATATATGGTGTGCTTATTAGCTACATGACATCACGTAAAAAGCTACAGGGTGTGGTGACTCTGTGCACAGGGAAGAGAGAGACAGAGGCCTCTTTGTTATCCATCGCGACAAAATGCTGAGTCGACAAACCATGGAGACCCGGGGGGTGGCCCCCAAGTGCCACACCAGTGTCATACCAAACCTTCATCACTGTTCTTACTTCCTTCATTCGTTTCTACCCTAGTAATGCCTATAATGCCTTAACAATGTATATACATACTATATTGTATATATATATGTTTGTTTCTCATACAATACTTTATTGCTCATGTGTATCGCTAACCTGTATACGATGTCAATTAACACTACTTTCCTTCTCCTTAGATGCATCGGTGATAGTGATAGTGTAGATGGTATGTCAGTGACCTAACATTCTGTGTGGTACATCCGTAGTTCTTTCTGGTGGTGGAATATAACTGAACTCAATCATAGCTAGCACGAGGAAACGAAAAAGCGACAAAATATTAGCCACATCTGAAAACCCTAAATGCCCATCATGTATCGTACACGCAATAGACATCCGAGACTATGGTCCCTTGATAACTTTCAGAAATGTGAGAGGAAACCCAGATGAAAAATTAGCATATCTACATGAAATCCGTGAAAATCGAATGGCTGAACCTCTCAATTCACCTCGCCGTATGGAAGCAGTGTGTGCTCAGATACCAGAGACTCTCGAAGACGTTGACTTGGAGATGATAGGATACCACAGACCATGTTACCAGCGCTTCACAGCAAACTTACATCGCTTGAATGATTCGACCGTAGCATCTATGTCCACGAAGCATCACTCTCCGCGCAAACTGTCATCTGCTGAGAGTTCCCAACTATTCCCACCAGAATGTATGTTCTGCGAGAAGTTTGAAATAGAGGTATCTGGAAAAACCGAGAGAACCATCAAATTCCTATCATGAAAACACAAAGAGCCTGCTTGGAAAAGCATCGAGTCCCAGGCCCTTGAACTGGGAAAGACTCGTCTATACCGACAGGTGAAAGGAAAGGACTTATTTGCCGTTGAAGCACAGTTCCATTCCGAATGCAGAATGTCCTTCACCACGGAATATCGAAATCACATCCGGGCACAGGAGCGAGAGGAGAACCGTAACGTAGACACTGATCAGGCCCATAGGGCTGCTGCCCATAACGCAGCCTTCAACTTGGGGTCAGGATTTGACTCTTCTGTTATTTGTAATTATACCAAATGTCAATTACTCACTTCTACTGACAGCGTACCTAGCTGTCCTACATCACTTGTTAAAGTTTAATAGAAAGGAAACATTGTTTTCTGACTTTTCTCGAATGTTTGTATTTGACAACATAAAGTTTCACTAGGGGGGTGGGTAACATTGGTAACAATTAATGTATGATAGTCATATATGTATGTCAATTGTTTGACTGCATTAGATGGGGGAGTAATAGACGATGATTTTGATATGTTAAACTGACCAGTATGTTGTATATTAGTGAAGTTATTGTCATTTATGTTGAAAGTTGTCGGCGAAACCGAAGTAATTTTTCCACCTTTGTTTTAGGTTTTTGCCGTTCCATGACTAAACTTGTACCACTTACTGCATTAATTGTTCTTATTACAATAGGCCATGTTATTCTTGTCACGTGGGCACCAAAATTAAATTTGTAACTACATTATTTGTGATTTTATGGACATTTTGGTAATTTCGTGAGTCAAATATTTCGTGATCGACGATGGCCGCCATACGAACCCCATGGGACTTTAGTTAAGTGTTAACATTGATTTTTGTTTTCTAGACATATTTGTGCATCTAAAAAATTAGGTCTCATTAGATTGTCCAGGGGGTGTACGTGGGGTCCACTGGACTACTAGTCTAATAGGCTTGCTGTACACATGGCAGAGTGCGAGTCCCCGTTCACGTGCCTGCCAACGCTCTGCAGAGCGTGATGTTTTCACGTTAATGGCGTATTTTGTTTCCAGTAAGTGGAAAACCTGTTCTTGTAAGCTCTCCGAACCATGTCGCTCATGGACGGAAGCTTTTCGATTCAAGTTATCGCTTGGTAAGCTTATTGACAGGCTACTTGGGAATGAAACTAATGTTTCATTCCTCAAAATAGTGGTCATGTGGGGTCCTAGTGCAGCATATTCATATTCGATATCTGCGGGATCATGACCAAGTGCCCAATCAACAGCATAGGCCGAGGCAAGGACACCGCAGTCGTTGTTATTAGCCTGTACTGTAACAACAGGCACGGGTGTAATGTACACCTGTGCACCAAAAACTTTAAGCAGAATTTGCTGCAATTGCGGTGAAATGCTCATGTTATTCATAGAATCATATACTACATTGGCACTGTTATTCGCATAAGTTATGAGGACCCAATGTCCATCATCATCCTCGGTTACGCCAAGAGGAACAATTAGCAGCACTTTCGGCGTTTCCAAGAGGTCAAGAATGCAAGCCTCCGGCCAAAGGGCAGTCATGAGGACAGCTAGCTCGACAAATGTGATGCCAGTATCTCTACCAATCATCCGCAATATTGGTACAATGGCTTCATCAGTTAGTTTGCGACCCAACTGAAGGTCCTCAAATGCAGGATTTGTAACAGCGGCCATCCTAGGCCGTGATTGCATAGTATGATTTGACATGACCGCACTAAGGCTAGTACCAAGGAGCAAAGACCAATAAGGCTATTAGTATTTACCTTAGCTACGCTATGGGTGGAGCGCAACGGATTCCTTCCAGTGCTGGCCAAATCCATATAAATAGGTCTGCCAAAGTCCAACCTGATATTCATTCTCGCGTCATGACGTCACCGCGAGTCCACAGTAGGTAGGAGCTGGCATTCGGCATGTATCATAATGTATCTTACAGCATCTAATGGTTAGCTAAAGTATTACACATATTTTTGGAGTACGCAAAAAAAAGTCTTTCATCTACGACATCCATCACCGAATAAAGTAGTGGTGGTGATGAATGAGAAACATTTGAAATTAGAGGCGTTGTTTGTGTGTAAAAAGCTTGGTCAGCTTCGTACCTCAATGAAATGATGACTGCAGTTAAGTTCTTTTTATTCAAAATCATATATAAACGGCTTAATAATGACGACTTTATCTGATAATGAATTATAAGCACTTTCGCTTTGAGTGGTATCTTCCCTCAGCAAGCTTCTCCGCGTTTGAAATCACTCGGTCTCTGACTGACGGTCGGTGTGGCGGGACCTCACTCTCTGTCACGTCACCGCTCCACACACTCAACGCCATACTCTGCATGACTGAAGTATCTTACCTTCTTACCTTAATGCATAGCATTAGATCCGTGAGAATGTGAACAGTATTGTGTACTCTTGAGAGAGAGAGAGAGAGAGAGAGAGAGAGGGAGTTCTAGCTACCACACAAGCTGGGGGCGAGACCCTTTGCTTGTGTCGCTTTTGCCGCTGTAGCGAGACAAGCAAAGTTCATTTCCCACCTGACATGCATCCTATGTAACAGATGGGCGCTCCTTAACCATGCGGCCATGCCTTCACACTGTGCTGTCTTCGGATGTAAATATATGAGAGCAAGAGGACAAAGAGCCGGATGCATATTCCCGTATTCTGGAACAGTATGTCGAGTTACTCTTGAACACATCAAGTTAGGTTACGGTTACGTAAGAGGTAACATATTTAAAAATACTCTTGAGCGTAACTTGATGTGTGAATCACAATGAGGGTATTTTCGAGAATATCCTATGGTTAATTATGGAGTTACAGCCATGCGTCTTCACAGAGCTGGAAGAATAGGGGAGCGGAACAGGGCTGAAGAGCCTGAGTAGGGAAGACAGTGGGAGGGGCGACTCGTGCTGACGTCACGGAATCAACTAGGCTCCGCCCCATGGCAGACCTGTGTATATGGATGGCTTTGGTGCTGGCAGTCAAATACCCTAACGCGTATACCAATCTGTAACAAAGGAAACATTCTAGAGCAAATATATGTACTTTATGAAATGTGTCTTGGCAATCATGATATGTATCTGAAACTCGAGAAAATGTGGCCATCTATTGTGAAAAACAGTCATAAATAGAAATTTATTAATATACATACGTAAAAAGGAGGTTAATAACAATTGTATATCGTGTCGTTGTTAATAATTTGTGTTAAATCAAGTGTTCCCTACGATGAATATTTATAGAGCAAGAAATCGTCAGAGCTGGGCACTTCCGTACCTCTGTCCGTACCTCCGTACCTACGGACTTCCAAACTAGGTCCGGAAATCCGGAGGTACGGAAAGTTTTTTAAAGGTACGGAAGTAACAGGTACGGACCTGCGAAATTTTGGGTCCGTACTTCCGTACCTGATATTTTCTATGATGAAAAAAAAAAAAAACGACGACGAAAAAACAGTCCACAGAATAACTTTCACGCGTTTTGGCGGGCAATTTGCCACTAGCTGTCAGCTGATCATTTCCTAAGGCGAGATCCGTGCATCTGTGGTGCCTGGTAAACACCAAACGTGCGGCATCAAGCTCAAGATCAACAACGTTTTATGTTTACAGTCACATCACCCGGCAACGCGTTTCAAAGTTTCACTGCTATTGCTTACTGTTTAGTGTTTACAACTAAACATGGACAAATACGTGAAAAGAAGTGATAGCGACAGGAGCACGAGTGTGTCTGGGGATAGTAGCAATAGTAGTGTGAGCTACAGAACCAGCACGCCTGCACCATCTGCGTCCAGAACCCATACACCACAGGGGACGTCAGATATTTCTTTGTCTGACGTGGAGCTGGACTCCTCCCAGCTGTTCGCACAGGACATAGAGGAGAGTGGGACTGAGCAGGAGGATCAGAGGAAGAGGCAGGAGGGCACCAGACAGCTAAAGGCTATGCTGTGGCACCTTGAGAAGTAAGACAAATCTAACTGTTCTATTGCAGTATTTTACTAATTTAATATTTTTAAGTTGACATCTTATGATCTTAATAAGTTAATGTTCTTATCGCCAATCGCATCGTGTCAATTAAAACTTTAAAAAATTGCAGGTTCTTTGTCTTTGACTCATATGTCAGGACAGAGAATGACACACTGGAGGGGAAGTCCGTATTTTAATTGATTTGATGATTATTTGATGGTAAATATATATTGCTATATATATTTATGAAGCTCTGATGTATTATAGCCTTGTATTTTGTTTTATTTTGAGGTACTGACTATATTTTTCAGGCGCGTTTTAATAGTTATAGGGTACAGGTACGGAGGTACGGAGGTACGGACAGAAACAAAGTAAAAATAAGGTACGGAAGTACAGGTACGGACGACCCGCGTCCGAAGTACGGAAGTACAGGTACGGACTACCCAAAATCCAGGAACGTGCCCAGCTCTGGAAATCGTATGATATATCCAGGGTGGGGGAAAGGAGCCTTACCAGAGAGAGCTCGCACGCCTAGGTCTAGTCTCTGACACGGAAATCTGAGAGACTGAAGCGCCTTTGTTCCCTAAAAAACCGTTAAGCCGTGGAATGTATCAGTACGAGGCTGCGGAAAATGGGAAAAAGCAATGTTGCCCTATTATCTCAAAAACGGATTTTCTTTCAGAAAACGTTATAGGTAGAAAAAATCCGATTTCAACAGGCTCCCTGTGGTGTAAACAGATTAAAATTCCATTGAGAAATGAACGCATAAGTGTGTTTTTACGGCATATTTCCGAAAAAAAATATTTACAGGAATCAAGGTGACGGAGTCATGCATGCGTCAAAACTCTGTTGATAATAAATTTACATTTTTATTACTAGCATACGATTCCTGCATAAATGTTCTCCATCAAGACATAAAAGAAATGTTTGCCGGATAAAAGATAGATGTATGGTGCGTCAATAAGCTGCTGGAAAGTGAAATCACAAAGTTGCGCAAATGAAAAAAACTGTTATATCTCAAGATCGGTATAAGCAAAAAAGAAACGGATATGCTTAGGGTAGATCTCTTTGAGCTTAACAAAAAGTATCAAGCATATTTGGTCTAGGGTTAATAATTACATAGTACAAATAGGGAAACGCAATAAAGGTAGTATTTTGACCATTATTATTAGCAGCCTAAAAATTGGTCCAGTTGTATTATCAATACAGACGTAAAATTATCTCAATACCAATGTACATTTTCCGAAGATCAATAATACATGTTCTATATACTTTTCTCACAGAAGATAGTTTCGTTTTGAAAGGGCGTACAAAATATATTAACTGGGGTAAATAAGCTTACAAAGGCTCAAAAATTATTTTAGAACCTAATATCGGAAACGAAGACCAGATTCGTGATCACCATCAGCAAAAGCCACTATGAACAAAGTTTCATGCAAAACCGGTGAAAGAAAATGTTGCTAAAATTGTGAAGGCTTTTTTAAAGGCCCAGGAATTATTTGTTTCACAGGGTACAGTTTCTGGTACCCTTGGCTACTCGAAAACCGCAATGCCAGCCAAGGGCTGAATTTTTTCAACGACTTTACCCTTGAGAGAATAAGTATCGAGACAATCCATCTCGTCGTCCTCTCTTTGAAACACTTGGGATGCATGAAATCCCTCAGGATGGTGGCTTCCATCTGTTGAGCACTCATCTATAAGTTGCCTGGGTGTACATCTCAAGGATGCTGCATCGCCATCAAATTTGATACTTGTCATGGGATCGACGCCTTTTCCCAAACACTACATAGTTAGTAGGGAGAGCAAGAAGCTCTTCTCACAATTTCTTTGCTGGCCATACATGGAGCAGGCAAACTGTAATACTGACTTGCTGCTAAAGATTCCAGCCATTTGTTTTTCAGTATCACTCAAGTGACAGAAGTATTTTCGCCAGCAAAAATCATAGATCATATTTTCCTCTACAGCAGAAAGAGACGCAGAAGCTATGACTGAGTAATGATCAATATAGTCTAGTAGTTCAGTGGACTCCCACGTGCACCCCATGGACAATTTAATGAGACCTACTTTTTTAGATGCACAAATATGTCTAGAAAACAAAAATCAATGTAAACACTGTCAACTAATGTCCCCATGGGGTTCGTATGGCGGCCATCGTCGATCGCGAAATATTTGACTTTTTCAAAATTACCAAAATGTCCATAAAATCACAAATAATGTAGTTAGAAATCTAATTTTGGTGCCCACGTGACAAGAATAACAATGGCCTATTGTAATAAGAACAATTAATGCAGTAATTGGTACAAGTTTAGTCATGGAACGCTAAAAACCTAAACAAAGGCGGTAAAATTACTTCGGTTTCGCCGACAACTTTCAACATAAATGGCAATAACTTCACTAATATACAACATACTGGTCAGTTTAACATATCAAAATCATCGTCTATTATTCCCCATCTAATGCAGTCAAACAATTGACATACATATTTGATTATCATACACTACTTGTTACCAATGTAACCCACCCCCTAGTGAAACTTTACTTACATCAAATACATACATTCGATAAAACTTAGTTTTATATTAAATTTTGCCAGTTAATCATGGGTAACTAGATAATACAACTTAGTATTGTTCAATTGCCATTTGTAAACACTGTTTTGCTCCATATGTCATGTCATATGTATATACTATATGTATATATATGTTTGTTTCTCATACAATACTGTATTGCTCATGTGTATCGCTAACCTGTATACGATGTCAATTAACACTACTTTCCTTCTCCTTAGATGCATCGGTGAGTGATAGTGTAGATGGTATGTCAGTGACCTAACATTATGTGTGGACTGTGGTACATCCTAGTCCTTTCGGTGGTGGAATATAACTGAACTAAATCATAGCTAGCACGAGGAAACGAAAAAGCGACAAATATCAGCCAGATCTGAAAACCCTAAATGCCCAAATGAAGCTGTACCCCTAAACATCATTTTCAGCAAACTTGTCCCTTTCTTTCTCCAACTAACTCTTTCCTAAAATGTAGATAGCAATCATCCTCATTTTCAACTTCATATCATCTACAAGGATTCACCCTCTTGCAAACGTAACTTCTTAGCCCTAGTTCATAGGTAGTGATAAAATTTTATCATGCAGGTCACACAAAATGGGACATACACAACGGCAGAACCATTGTAAAGCGAGACAAGACAATTGCCAAAAGCAATGAAACTGACTAGTCGAAGATACCAAACTTAATGGAACTACACAATATAAATATCATAAATTTGCACTTCCTTACCTGCAGCGGCATAAATGCTCATGTTTTCAACTAATTCACCGATGCAAATAGTACCACTGCATTTAAAAATATTCTCTAATCATCCTGTGTTCACCCCTAAATGAGTGACTGAAGAAGGTAGAGTCCAAACAAAGGTGCCTCGTTGAGAAAAATATTATCTGCCATCAATGTGACTCAGCAAACATGAAACACTTCCTTATTCCTAATATATGTCTCACTTAAGGCCTAGCTAATAGCTGAGTACTAGCAATTTTAGCTTAAAGTAAAGTACTAACGATTGAGACTTTTAACGTAAGAAAACATGAGGTAAAAAGTGATAGCGTGAAGGTGTTTTTCATAATAGCCTGCCGAATACTAAAGTTTGTGTTCATACTCACGACACAGGAACGAATGATCAGGATGCCACATCCTACTTTATAAAATCCTTAATTAATACGCCGGAAACTGTGAGTCGGATATTTTCTAATCAGACGCTCGTGATTGCGATAACAAAGGAAAGCCGTGACGCAACGGGGCACAACCATTCACTATACTTAACTGAAGTCAACGACAGAGAGAAAAAGGTCAGTAAACCGGCAATCAATCGGAATAATAACAACATATAAGATTGAAAGGAAATTTCAAATCATATTATTAGTATTAGACGATCACCTACACAGATGTTGCGAGTTGTCTTCAATGCTCACCTATAAAGAAGAAATTATATCATGAGTGACAGTCAAATGTACAGTCTTTTGTGATTATTCTGATGATGAATAATAATTCGTCTACAATAATAAGATAGGACATAGACCACTGTATACCTGGACAATACACTCGACAATGTTTTGAATTGCGGGGCTGCATAGGGGCCTGCGGGGCGCCTGACAAAGAGATATAGTGGTCTATGGACTATCATATAGACTGGTTTATCACTATATATGATATACTGTAATCTTCGTAAATGTTTGTTCTATAATATTATCAAATAAAAAACAGTATAACACGCTAAAGAAATGCATTTACGAGACTATGAAGAAATATGCATGAACTTAATATTCACTTAACTCTTCGCCATTTAAAACTTTGGCGAGTCAACTTTTATCATGAAGGGTATCAATAGAAGCGCAATTGTATTAGCTTTCCATTGCTATATTTCGTTATCTGATAAATAATTAGAACCATGCATATATTAGCGTTAAATAAATAAATAAAATCATCAATCGGGTAATTTTCCCGTTTGATGATGTTATTTATTTACTTATATATTTCGTATTCTAATAAATGAATTAGTACCATGTATACATTAGCGTTGACTAAATAAATAACCTTATCAATCGGGAAATGACCCGATTGATGATTTTATTTATTTAGTTAACGCTAATTTATGCATGGTTCTAATTCCTTTATCAGATAACGAAATATAGCAATGGAAAGCTAATAAAATTGCGCTTCTATTGATACCCTTCATGATAAAAGTTGACTCGCAAAGTTTTAAATGGCGAAGAGTTGAAGTGAATATTATTTCATGCATCAGTTCATGCATATTTCTTCAGTCTCGTGATGGCATTTCTTTTGCGTGTTTTACTGTTCTTTATTTGATAATATTATAGAAAAAAACATTTACGAAGATTACAGTATATCATATATACTGATAAACCAGTCTAAATAATCCGTATATAATATATATATATTGATGTTTCGGGGGTGACAAAGACACTCGTATACTTGGGGTTGTTTATGCGCAACATTTCGCCAAGGCACGTTGGCATCATCAGCTAAAATATTTAAAAATTTAATATATTGTAATGCTAAAAAGCGAACATCTAAAAAAAATATTCTAAGAAACAAAAAATATTCCTATTTTATCTAAAATTACTAACTAATAAATAAAATATAATTTGTATTTAACGGACCTTGGTGTGTATGCTGTCTGAGTTGGTAGAGGACTAAATGAACACTAGTTTCGTGGGTAACATTTCAGCTTGTGTGGGGCGATCAAACCCGAGAGTCGGGCAATCGAAACAGTGGTAGTCATTTGAGTATATGTAGTTGGTGTAAAATGACTTGGTTATTAAGATCAGGGGACAAAATGCTTGATGTGTATAGCTTCTAATAATTTAGTGTCACTAGGGTAGTGTGCCTTGGATAGGATACTAAAGTCATTCATAGAAAAAGGTGATCTAAATCTTTGGAGTGTGAGCGGATTGCAGATTGCGAAGGTGAAGAAATGGGTCAAACCAGTACGTGCAGAAACCACCTTTATGCTCAGAAACCCTAAGGGTTAGATTCCTTGTCGTCTCGCCGACGTATCTAGCGTTACAGCTAGAACATTTGAATTCGTAAATTATGTTAGAAATAAGGGCTTTAGGTATAGAGTTTTTATATTTGAAATGATTTCTTAAGGTAAAGGGAATTAGTAAAAAAAAAATTTTTAAATTTGAGTTAGGAAGAGTGACTTAAGTAGATCATTGAGTTTTTTCCGAATGGTGTAACTGAGATGGCCGTAAAATGGGAGTTTAACATAGTGGGGTCTAATATGGGTTCGGGTTCGTTGGGACTCTGGGTTGAACTTTTTATCTAAGAACTTGAGATGATTGTTTCAATTAATTTGGGGGGTAGCCATTGTTTTGGAAAAAAAATTGTAAGGAATTTGATCTCATTATCAAAGGAAAACCAATTAGATGAAAAAACTATAGATCTGTGTAGTAGGGCCCTTAATAGTATTGATTTTAAAAAGGTTAGGGAAAAATGAAACATATTAGTTCCTAAGCCAGTAAAAGTAGGTTTTCTATAGACTGAGGTGGTAAGGTAATTATTTTTACGAGTAACTAGGATATCTAAAATGGTAGTGATGATTGTTTTTTTCAATTTCATATGTGAACTTAATGTTTGGGTGCTGAAAATTTAAAGGGTACTTCAGAAATAAGGGAAGTGCTCGGAAATTTTTTAAAAGTAAAAAGTGTCGTCTACATATGGGTTTATAATAAAAAGGTTAAAATGCTTAGGAACAGTTAGACAGCCACATGTCCTCATGGTGACAAAAAAAAGGGCATTAGCAAATGAAGGCCCCAGGCACGATCCCATGGAAACACCATCAGTTTGGAAAATAAAGTTTTTTGTTAAATATAAATGGAGAGTCTTTTATAGTAAAGTTAAAAAATCAGAGAATTGTTTTTTTGTGTAATTAAGAAAAATGGTAGCTTTATGAAATAAATTATCAGTGATTATTTCAATAGTCTCATCTAATGGAATATTTGTAAATAGTGATTGGATGTCAAAACTAGCCATTACCGCGTTGTTTACGTTAATTGTTTTAATTCATGTGCAAATTCAAAGGAGTTCTTAATTGTGTGTTCTTTACTAGTTAATGGGTCAATTATGGGGACGAAGTATTTAGCTAGGTTATAGTTAAAGGTGCCTATAGTACTAAGAATGGGAAACGTAAGGGGTTTACCTATTTTATGTGTTTTTGGTAATCCAAAAAGGGGACGCCAGGAGAAGAGCCACTAGGAAATATATAATGGAAAACATCTTTAGTAATGACTTTTGATTTAAGTAATGTTCTAAGTGACGGATAAGTCTATCCTCCATTTTAGTGATGAAAGAAAATGTGTTGTCAGCGAGGACTTTAAACTTTGTTTTTTTCACTAAGGATGGATTCAGTTTTGTTAATGTACTCAGTTTAATGTACACATTTTTGGGGAATCTAATTTTGAGGATAAATAATAATACCCAGGATATCACTGCTAACCTAGGCATGGTAAGAGTGTAGCTTCGTGACGATCTGTGTCTACCTGCCCCTAGATCGTCACGTAAGCTACACTCTTACCATGCCTAGGTTAGCAGTGATATCCTGGGTATTATTATTATCCTCAAAATTAGTTTCCCCCAAAAATGCCCCTTTATTGATATCCTAAAACGTAGGTATAGTAATGCTTCTCTATCCAATACCGTAAACTAGAGAACTGATTACAAAGTAAAAAAGACTAGACTAGATATAGAATTTTGCAAAACCTGTAAAAACTTATGGAATAATCCCAACTTCCTCCAATTTAAATTATATAAACCCCTGCTAAACAATACATCTACATATAAGTCATTTTTAATTCAATTACTAAAAATTAGAATTAAAAGAGAAAAAACAGGCTACTTAAAAATCACATAGAGGACTTTAATCAAACTAATCTGATCTGAAAAAAACCTTGTCATGGCTTGATTTTAATTGTCTTTTTAATAGATTAGTACGTATAATGACTCTAAATTCGAAACAGCCAAAGCTTGTCATAGGAAAAACTTTTGCTCTCTGGCATTCCTCTGGAACCCCTCTGTTAATAGGGGTAAAGTCGTAATTAATCTGTCTAACCGTTCGTTAACTCCTGTGAAAAAGATTTTCTCTCACTCGGATTAAACCTTTTGCCTTACCAAAATTTAATATTAACTATGTCAATCCTACTTTACATTTGAGAAGCTTGTTAATACACTTAAATATAAAACTAAAAAAAAACTTATTACGGAGTGGGATAACTTAATTCAAGGGATCTCCCCCTATTGCCCATTCATCATATCGCGAATTCAATGAATTTAAACATTCATTCCCAAAACTCCCCCAAATTCAATTTGATGCCCTTAATACCCTTAAATCTGATGATAACTATCCTAATCACTAGAAACCCCAAAAAAGGACGCGGTACAGTAATTTTAGATAAAACTGAGTACATTAACAAAACTGAATCCATCCTTAGTGATAAAACAAAGTTTAAAGTCCTCGCTGGGCAACACATTTTCTTTCATCACTAAAATGGAGGGATAGACTTATCCGTCACCTTAGAACATTACTTAAATCAAAAGTCATTACTAAAGATGTTTTCCATTTTATATTTCCTAGTGGCTCTTCTCCTGGCGTCCTTTTTGGATTACCAAAAAACAATAAATAGGTAACCCCTTACGTCCTATTCTTAGTACTATAGGCACCCTTTAACTATAACCTAGCTAAAACTTCGTCCCGATAATTGAAACCCCTTAACTAGTAATGAACACACAATTAAGAACTCCTTTTAATTTGCACATGAATTAAAAACAATTAACGTAAACAACGCGGTAATGGCTAGTTTTGACATCCCAAACACTATTTACCCAAAAATTCCATTAGATGAGACGATTGAAATAATCACTGATAATTTATTTCATAAAGCTACCATTTTTCTTAATTACACAAAAAAACAATTCTCTGATTTTTTAACTTTAGCTATAAAAGACTCTCCATTTATATTTAACAAAAAACTTTATGTCCAAAAAATGATGGTGTTTCCATGGGATCGTGCCTGGGTCCTTCATTTGCTAATGCTTTTTTATGTCACCATGAGGACATGTGGCTGTCTAACTGTCCTTTAAGCATTTTAAACCTTTTTATTATAAACGATATGTAGACGACCACTTTTTACTTTTTAAAAATACCCAGCACATTCCCCTTTTTTCTGAAGTACCTTAATTCTCAGCACCCCAAACATTAAGTTCACATATGAAATTGAAAAACAATCATCACTACCATTTTTAGATATCCTAGTTTTCTCGTAAAAATAATTACCTTACCACCTCAGTCTATAGAAACCTACTTTCACCTGGCTTAGGAACTCAATATGTTTCATTTATCCCTAACCTTTTTAAAAACAATACTATTAAGACCAAGGGCGTAGCCAGGAAAAATAATTGGGGGGGGCCACCTCCCAATGATGGTTGAGGGTGGGTGGCTTATCAGCTGGGGGGCTGGGAGGCCTGTAAGCCCCCCAGATAATTTTTTTGAAGATATGACTTAATTGGGGGCATTTTTTGAGCCTATGGGGTGTCATTTATGGTTTTTTTGCATGATATTCAATATAGTAAAATTGATGAAAATATACCATACACTCCTAAAGTAGTGTGTTGAATAATAAAACTGTGAACAAATATAAAAAAAGGGGTTGCTCTGAATAGGGACACATTAAGTAGGATTATACAAGCAAGTGTATACTTATGACTGGGGAAATAGGAGGAATGAACTTATGTCGCTTAATCATCCAAGACGAATCATGGCTATTGGGGAAAACTCATATTAATATAAGAAAAAATAATATTTAAAATATAAAACGTACTACTGAAAAATTTCTATAACTTAAAAGGTTCAGAAAAGAATGAACAATAAAAAAGCAAACCTAACCGTTGGGAACAGGTATTGATGCAAACAATAATATTGTATTAGTAATCCATTATATTCATAGCATTTATATATTTATGAAAAATAATACAGGCAGAAGGATAATGTTGAAAACAATAAATACAACTCTGGTAGCAGCTAATGAATAAATAATTATTCTGAGTAAAAAGGAAATGAGGGAAAAATAACATACAAGTATATTAAAGCTATTTGATACTTGTGTAGCACCGTTAATATTATTTGGGGCAAAAGTAGGGACGCAATTAAAAGAAAAGAAAGAAATTTAGTATATACAAACACAGTATTTAACTGTGTGTAAGACTGTAGTGTAGCCTGATGTATGGCAGGTGCAGTTTGAACGTCACAGACTCACAGCAAAAATCTTAAGCGACGAGCTGTCGTAGCTGCGAACCTGTCATCACTTGATTCAATACTTGGTGCATGTCGCCTGTTAACTTGTAGAGCACCAGATCTTGAAGACGACTTTTGACAGGATGCCTGATTGAGTCAGTACGCTCCAGCG
>JACEEZ010009004.1:0-2500 GCA_016584305.1 Chionoecetes opilio
CTGTATGTTTGACCCTGTGTCCATGGCAAACGCTGCAGAAGGGAACCCCCGTCCAACACATTGCATTCTGCTTCAGGAACTGGGAACTCTGGGGTATCCTTACATAGTTTGGAAATAGCCTCAGCAAGTTTTGGTATATTGCACATACACATATTGCACATACACATGTAGCATACACATCTCATTATTAAATAACAGCAACCTGACACTATGTACAGATCTGCTAGGAGAGAGAGAATATATCATGCTAATAATAGAACCAGGGAGTTTCCTGGAAAACAGGTACTTATTGTTGTGTGTATATAAACATTAATTAGCATCACAGTTGGCAAGGAATATGATGCAATGGGGTTGGGGTCAAATGACTATCTGATATCATGCAGCTTATAGCAAGCTGATGGTGTGGTTGGAAGGAGGGTGATCATTGAAGAGGGTGGGGTGGGATTCAGGGGTGTCTAATTTGTATTAAAACAAACCTAGAAAATGTTGAGAAAAGAAAATGTACTCAGATTATTAGTGCCATACAGGCACACGTACACCATCCATAGTTGCATAACTTGAAAATAATTTTGCCACTGAGGGCAGTGACTCTATAATCTTGTTTTTTAAGAGGCGACGCAAAATATTAATCATGCATAAAATACATTTCCCGTAAAAACTGCCATTTGACCTATTTTGTACAACTTGACCTTTGACCTACATGTTTAGAGGGGTCATGTGAGTTTGAAAATATGTTTTTCAGATTCACTGGATCATGTTTCTATTCAAGTGTAATGCACTTATTGTGCTAAAAAATGAGTAGTTTTAGAGATAATGGGCCATATATATATATAAATGGCGGCCATTTTGAAATTATGCAAATTAGGTAGCTTCTGGGTTGAAACCTGTGTCCCATTTTGGATATGTCATCAATAACTACTTAATAAACAATAATCAACAATAAAACAAACTGTTGCAATTTGTTTGACTCAACATAGCAAATTACTCTAAATATGGTCGACTACAAAAATTTGATGAAGCACCGGTTTAATGAGGAGTGTCACTTGTGTCCGTAAATACTGGAATTATATTCCGATCTGCTGCTTTGCCTACTCATGCCCAATTACTGTCCATAAAGACCGTTGTAAAACTGAAAAATGTCATCGCACGTATGCGTTATAAATTCATATAGGTATCAAATATCACCGGGTATCCAGTATCATAGTAAAAAAAACTCGTTTATCCTTGCGTAGCTATGTGGTCGAGCCATACAGTACTGTAAGTGACGGGAACTCAGTTCACACGTAGGCAAGATCATCCCACCTGTGATAGCGCTCCGCTGTAGCTCTCCATGAGCTCCTCGTTCTGGCCAAGACGAGCGTAGTCACCGTAGATGGGTCGGCCCACGTTGTAGGTCATATCGTAGACCAGCTTTCCGTCAATATAGGTGAGATAGCGGTGATTGGTGTGGTTGTACGTGAAGCAGATGTGGTACCACCTTTGAAATGTTTTTATTATTATCATTGTTCTTATTGTCATAGATTTTATTAGCATTATTATTATTATTGTTACTATGTTATTAATATTACTATCCTTGTTATCATTATTATTATTTCACGATGGGCAGGGAAAAGTAGGCACAGGGTTGCGTAATGTATTTTCCCAACCTTATGTGAGACGAAATGGACCCTACCCATATCTACGTCACGGTTTGCGTACATCGGTGCATTGTGGGGATAAGTCCGGGTCGCCGCGGGAGGACATACGGAGGGAAAACTACGGTGATGGAAGAATTTCGAGTTATTTTGCGTGAAATTGATATTCCAGGTGCTATATTACCGTGTTCTGTTCTCGCTGACAACACATAGAGAAGACCTGAGGTAATGGCTGATGTGCAGAGGCTTCTAAACTAGGAAAACAGAGTCATAACAGAGCCTCGTCAAGAGGTAAACAAGTGGTAGGTAGTACGTATTGTGTCCCTACCACTTGCTTACCTCTAAATGAGACTCTGCTGTGACTGTTTTCTTGGTTTAGAATCCTCTGCACATCAACCATCACCTCAGATCTTCTGTAGTGTTGTCAGCGAGAACAGATCACGGAAATATAGCACCTGGAATATCAATTTCGCCCAAAACAACTCGAAATTTTTTAATCGTCGTTGTCTTCTCTTTGTAGGTTGTACATATTCATGGTTATGATAGTATTACAATTAATTATTAATTGAGTTCCTTTTGTTGTCTTTCCTCATAATAAGTAGTGGTATATCATGGTTTAAGTGTTACTTGACGAGCCAATGAATACTCTGAGTCTATACCAACATCACCAACCTTTGCTTTGATTTATCTTAATACTCCATCCATAAACAATTTGCATAACCACGGTGACATTACCCATCCTTGCCGCATGGTACCTGGTACTGTTGTCTACCGAAATTTTCGTCCCTACACAAATCGGGAAAACTCGCCGACGGTAATGGTTAGGTTAGGTTTTGCTTTGATTTATCTTATTACTCCATCCATAA
>JACEEZ010009004.1:7500-10000 GCA_016584305.1 Chionoecetes opilio
TACTACTATTAGTAATGGTATAATGATTATAATAACAATAATAACTAGGGGGGGGGGCACTCAGTAGAGCGCATACCTCCGCCCGAATATTTCATCAATTGGTTGCCATGGCAACAGTTGTCAATAGATTTCATCCAAAATTAAATCGGTTCTTCCTTATACCAAATAGACTTGGTATACCGAGTTTGGTCCAAATCTATTCGTAACTTTTCGAGAAATCCTGTACACAAACAGACAGACAGACAGACAGACAGACAGACAGATCGGGGTGAAAACATAACCCCTCCAACTTCGTTGGCGGAGGTAATAATAATAATAATAATAATAATAATAATAATAGTAATAATAATAATAATAATAACATTTTTAATTGTTATTATTATTGTTATCATTATCATTATTATATCATTATCATTATTATTTATATTATTATTATTGCTATTTATTATCATTTTCATTATTACTATAATTATTATTAGCATCATTCCTACTACCGTTATAATCCTCATCCTCATCACCATCATAATCATTATCTTGATAATTATGACATATTCAAGTGATCACACAGTGAAGTGATAGGTTAAAGACTAACGATGATGTCTGTAACGATGATGTAAGATTCAAGTCATCTTACCCTTCGCAGTAAGACTAATCCTCACGCTCGCCATCGTTGTCATCACTCACCTGTACGTCCTAAGTTTGACATTGAGAGGCTGAAAGTTCCAGCGGTGCGCGATCACGGGCCTCACGCGGTCCAGCCACAGTTCCCCTTTCAGCTGTGCGTCCAGGTTTAACGGGCGGTCGAAGAGTTGGAAGAAGCTGCTCCGTGAGTGCAGGAAGTACAGCTTGAAGCGACTACATAAGGTTGTAGAGTTCATTTTCCTTGTTCGATCCAGCTGGCCTTGGTACTCTGCCACGGTCCACCAGCTGGCCACTCCGTCTTTTTGGAACTCCAGCACCTGCACGCCGTCAGTCGCTGCGTCTCGCCCGTTCACCAATAGAAAAAGTAATGTCAGCATTAGAAGCAGGCGCAGTGCCAGCCTGGCGATGGAAGTCACCTCGATGCCTTTAAACATTGTCTCTTCCATCTCATGTGGGAGACTCAATGCTGCCCCAAGACACATCCCGTCCTGACGTGGCTTCATCAAGTGAGCGTGTGAGGCGGGCGACCGACACGTCTCGCTTCAGAATGTCGAGTGGTGGGCGCGGGTTGGGCAACACCCACCAGATCAGCAAGTGCCATTTAAAGACACTAAATCGATTTTGGCAGCTCCCGAGCAACTGTATTCGCTACGTTGATGCCTGATTCGCATATAACTACTATATGGTGACTTTTACGTGCTTGACAAAGTAAACTTTTTATAGATTGTCACCGGGCAAGAGTAAATACATAAGAACACAAGGAAGCTACAAGAGACCGGGAGGCCTAATAATGGTAGTTTCTGCAATACACTTATAATATATCACCTACGTCCATCTTTCATCACCATCCATGAAACTGTCTAGTCTTCTTTTGAAACTCCTTATTGACTCTGCACTAACTCTCTGATAACTGACTTTATTTCAATTGTCTATTTCACCCTATTTGTGAACCAATATATCCCTGTTTTTTTTAATCTACATTTCTCCAGTTTAAATCCGTTAATTCTTCTTCTATCTTGATTACTAACCGTAAGAAATGTTCCTACATCTCCTATCATGTCCTTTTAAATGCTTAAATACTTCGATCAGATCACCTTTTACTCTACCCCTCTCCAGTGAGTGTAAATTCAAAAGCTTCACTCTCTTCTCATAAGTATAGTTCTGTATACCATTTATAATTTTCGTCATCCTTCTCTGCACTCATTCTAGCAATCCTATATCTATTCTGTAATACGGGGACCAAAACTGCACTGCAAAGTCGAAGTAAGGTCTGACTAGAGCCAAATACTTCAGAATAACTGCAGCACTTTTACTTTTAACACCCCTGGCAATGTTCTATGGCTATACTAACTTGATTTCTATACCCAATGAATGAACTGATCTCTGGGTAGGAAAACTGAGCCTTCCAGTACACCCAAATTCCTCTCACATTCTTATCTTTTCAGTGATATATTACGTATCAGGAACCTATTATGAGGAATTTCTCTAATCAACATTAATTACGCTGCACTTCTCAACATCAAATTCCATATGCCACTTGACTACCCACTGATTTAACTTATCAAGGTCTCTCTGTAAGACAGTAAAGTCGGAATGCGATATACTAATCTTATCTATCTTTGAATTATCGGTAAATATCGGCAAGGGTTAAGATTCTCACAACCTCGATTCTCCCCGGCCAAGTATACGTTGCTCTCCCTCTTAAGCCCTAAACCAAACACACACACACACACACACACACACACACACACACACACACACACACACACACACACACACACACACACACACACACACACACACACACACACACACACACACACACACACACACACACACACACACACACACACACACA
>JACEEZ010009004.1:15000-42500 GCA_016584305.1 Chionoecetes opilio
AGCTCATCGTTCATTGGGATTCGAAGCTTCTGCCTGCATTGACTGGAAGTGAGAAGGTAGACAGGGTGGCACTCCTTGTGTCAGGGAAGGACAGGAAAGATGTTTCCCGTCCGGGAGAAAACTCTCAGCTGCTGGGTGTTCCTAGGATCTCGGCCAGTACAGGCGAGGAACAAGCAAACGCACACATCAAAACGCTAAAGGACTGGTCCCATGATGGAAGGATCGTGGGAATGAGTTTCGATACTGCTGCAAGCAATACTGGACGGCGGAGTGGAGCGTGTGTCAGGATAGAGGCTGCCCTAGACAGGGACCTCTTACACCTCGCCTGTCGCCATCACGATCCTGAAGTCCTTATTGGAGATGTGTTCAAGAGGACATTTGGTGCCCCCAGTGGCCCTGATGTCGGACTCTTTAATCGATACAGGGGAAAATGGGCCTTGGTTGACCTAGTGCATTTCAAGTCGGCAGCACTGACCCATTCGTGCGAAATGTCCTACATCAATTTTCAGATCTTCTCACTGAGGCACTTGAATTCGTTAGGTCTGCTTTGAAGGAATCACACGTGAGAGATGATTACAAGGAATTTCTGGAACTTGTATTAATGATCCTTGATGGTGACCCTCCAAAGCGTATACAATTCAAGGCTCCAGGTGCAATACACATGGCTCGCTGGATGGCCAAGGTTTTGTACACGTTAAAGATCTGGCTTTTCCGGGGTTGGGGGTTCCGACTGAAATTTATGGGAGGGAGCTTTTGAGAGCCCTTTTCCCTTGTTTGCCGCATAGTGTACGTAAAAATTTTGGTTTCAGGGGCTCTCAAAATTTGTGAATCCCCCGCTAAATAAAATCATTTTTTGAAGGATATCCGCCCAAGTACAAAACCCAAATCAACATGGGAGTCGCAGGGGCTGCTTCAGGTTGCCTGATGGGGGCCACCTCGGGGACATGAGCGACCAATTGTTTGCATTTTGCTTTTTCAGTCCCGGATATCAGTAGGGGGGAAAACAGAAGAGGGTTTACGGTCATTAATTAAAACGAAGGCGAGGGGGGACCCTCCTAAAAAAAGGGACAGGGAAATTGACATGGAAACCCCCATCCAAGAAAACAGGGGCCCTAAATTTTTACCCCCCCAAAAAAGGGGCCCTATCATTCTTAAAAAACAGTGCGTACCCCAAAGAAACTTCATTTTTAAAACCAAAAAAACAGTGGGAAGATCATCCAAATCCCTAAAGGGAAAAAAAAGTTTTGCGGGCAGTTTAAAGGGGTAAAGGCCCCGTGCAGAAAGAGGGGCAAACTCACCCAAAGGTTTAAAGGGAAAGCCTCAATCGGCAAGGGGCAAAAGCATTTCCCCCTTCACGTAGAGGGGAACACCCCCAAAAATTTCCAAAACCAACGAAACCATTTTTCCGAAGATGTTTTAAAAGGGGAAGGGGGGAAAAATTGGTAAGCCTTTGAGCGCCCAAAATTTTAAATTTTTGTTAAAGGGAAGGCTTTAAATTTTTCTGGGGTTTTTCCATTTTAATTTTGGGGGGAAATATAAAAAAAAAAACTTTTATGGGCATTTGTTTAAAATTTTTAAAGGGTTGGGGGTTTCGGAGCCCCCTAAAAAAAAACACAATTATAAAATATATTTATAATATATAAAACGTTTTTAAAATAAAATATATATATTATAAAAATCATTAATATAAAATATATATATATAATAGGTTTTTTATTTTATATATATATATATATATGTTTATTAGATATATATATATATTATTATATAAAAAATTTAATATTTATTTTTATTTTAGGGTTTATATTTTAAAATATATATTAAAATTATATATTTTTATATATATAATTTTATATTACGTAAAAATATAATTAATATAAAAAACCCGTATATATAAAATATACTAAAAATTTTTTATGTAAAAGACAATAATTTTATATACGTATAAATTATATATATTATTATATATAGGGAATATATATATACTTTATATATATAACGTATATTATTTTTTAATTAATATATATTTTATTATAAAATATTTTAATATTTTATAAATATATAAAAATATAGGGGAGGGGAAAATATATATTATTATATAAAATATATATATACGATAAAATTTTAATATTATATTATATAAAATAAAATGTATGTATAATATAATATATTTTTAAAATTATATTTTAACGTATACTATATTTTTGAAATGTAAAATATTAATATGTATAAAATTTTAAAATTTTATTTAAAAATAAAAGATATAAAATTTTATTTTATAAAATATATATTAATACGTAAAATAATATAAGATATATAATTATTTTATATATAAAATATATATATAATAAAATTATAATATTAAATAAAATATATAAAATATATATATATAATATATAAAATATATATTAAATATATATAAAATTAATATATATATATATCTATATAAAATTTTAATATATAATATATATATAATATAAAAATTAGGGGGGGGGCCTTGGGTTTTGTATGAAAAATTTTTAATTTTGGGAGAAAAATTTTATGTTCATAACCCGGGAAATATATTTTCAAATGTTTTTAAAAAATACTATGGGATTAAATTTTTTCACCCGAATGGTTCAGAAAAGATGTTGCACACCCCCCCCAATTTCACCCGGGCCCCGGCGCCGGGTTTCCCCCCTAAAGTTGAGGATATTAGCCGCCGAACGGGGGGGTATCGGGCTTCCCGGGCCCTAAACTGGGGCCGGGTGGGGGGCCAGGGTGCGCTTCCGCGGGCCCGGGGGAAGGTTTCCCGGTGGTCCCGCCACCAGAAGGGGGGAAACCCTGAAGCTGACCCCTATCCTTTGGGGGAGGGACCCGGGTTGAACTCTTGGATGAGCGAAAACCCCTCTTTCCGCGTGGTCATTCCCCCCACAGGGGGTTTTCCCGGACGTTTGGGAGAGGACCGCTGGAAACCCCCTGGGCCACGACCCCCCCCCGGGGTCCGGGGGGCAGATCGAGGAAGGTCATAAAGGTGTAGCCCCGGAAAAGGAAAAAGGGAGTACGTCCATGAGGGGAATTTTTTCCAGGTGGAAAAACTCGGGAAACCAAATTCTTTGGAAGCGTGACTTTTTTCGGAGCCGTGTCCTCTCCGTCAAATTCTCCGTCGAGGGCCGAAACCTGGGTTTTTTGGTCTCGCGGGGAAAACGTCGGAGGTGAAGAAGGTACAGCCAAAAAAGTTTTTTTCTGACACGTACCACAGAGGGGCTTGACATTTTCCGACAGCGGCCCGTCTCCGATCCAGGGTCGATCTTGGGTAGGGCCGGGGGCCCCTTTGATGGGGTTCGGGGTTTCGGTCGAGGGGCTTAAACCCGAAAAAGGAACCCTCAATCCAGACCTTTTTGGTGCCGGACGACAAAGAGGCACAACCGCTGGGGCCCACGCTCCTTTCCTTTTTCGTCAAGCGGAAACGGGCCCCCGGGGAACACCCAAATTTTTAAAAGGAAAAGGTAAGGGGGGATTTTGACACCATCTGGCCTGGTTCATTGCTCCAGGAGAAAGGAAAATCAATTTCCCAACCGGGGGAGGGGAAACCCACCGAGGAAAATGATACAAGTTTGCCCAATTTTCCCGGTAGTCATCGCAAAGGGGCCTCACGCTCTTGAAGGACTTGAAGGCCCATCGAAGACCCTCCCCCCTTGACGCCCTTCAAAGAACAGTGCCATTCCTCCACCAGATCCCGTGCCGAATTTCCTCTCGGTGGTGCTTCCCATGGGGTTTGGAAAAGCTTTAAAGGAGCAGATGTTTCGGGCCCGATGAGGAACACCCAAAAAAACAGGGAAACAAAACACCGAATGTACCAAAAAGATCCAGGATATGGGGACGACAGGCGAAAGCAGGGGGTCCCCCCCCATTTTCTGTTCGTGGGGGACACGGGCCCCTTTTCTACCCGGCCCCGGGTTTGTTGGTTTGCCGTGGTTTTTCAAAAGGACATCCCGACTCCCTGATCCGCGAACTCCCCATGTCTCCAGGCCGAAAACCACCCCCGGGGCCGCCATGCTCTCTCCCGTGCCACTCCCCAAACTTGGGGGACGGGGGGGAAGTTGGGCCCCAAAAAAATCCCGGAAAGATATGGGGAGACGGTCCACATGTTTTTTCGTGGCCCAGGTCCATCACGAGTTTTGCCATCCCCGGGGGAAAACCACCACCCGGAGTCCGGGCCCGGGAAAATCCTCTATAAATCTTTGAGGCCAGGGCCCGCACGTTTTTCCCCAAAGGGTTGGCGTCGGAGGGATGAGTGGTTAAATGGAGCTCTTCAAACGTTCGGGGCTAGGCAACGGCGGTTTTTCATTCAGCACGTGGGCGCGGAACGACCCCTTTCAGTTTGGGTTTGGGATCCAGCTTTGGCCGCCAGTGAGGGGAGGACTTTTTTCTTCGGGGCCCCGGTTTCGCCCCCCTTCCCCGGCCAGGAGCCCCCCAAAATTTGCCCGGATTCTCATCTGAGAAAAGCTGAAGGTTGGGGGCGGGACAAAGGCGGGACTCGAGCTGCGCCACAGATAAAGGAAGGGGGCAACCCTTTTCTTTTTTGGGCGGGGGGAGAAAGAAAAGGGCGGCCAACCCAAAGCGAAGAGATTGCCTCGTCTCCTGAGCAGCAAGGGCGGAATCGACGCCCCCAAACCCTTTCCTCGACGTCCTGGCTCCCTTTGGGGCCCAGGGAGGAACTCTTTGTCCTCCGGGTTTGGGTTTCATCAGGTCGGCTTTTCCCGTGGCCCCGTCGAAGAGGTTGTCGAGAATATACCCCCCAAAATCCTTTTTTTTCGAGATTTGAGCCTCCGATCGCTGATAGCGCCCCTTTTTGAGGAGCTGTATCCCCATGGAGCTTCTCAATCTTGGTTTACAAAAGTTGTCTTTTCGGGGGTCAAATTTGGGGTCCGCGCCAATCCCAAAAAAAGGGCCCACCATGGGGTCACGGGCCCAGCGTGGGCATCGCGGAGAGTCAACCTTTTTAGTGAGACCCCCGGGGAGAACGACCCCCCAGAACCTCCCCTGTTGGAAGGGGGTTTGGAGCCAAATTTCCTCCGTTTGGGGGAAACCCCAAAAAATCTTTTGCTCCAAGGGCGCCATATCAAAAATGGGAAAAAGAAAGGAGGGAATTGTTCAGAAAATTAATTTGTGACAAGTAGAATCGAATTTGGAAGGAAAAAAATTGTGGAAAATAGGAGGGGAAATGGGTTGTTCCAAAAACAACATGACCCGGCGAAAAGGGGTCACAGAGGGGAAAAATTCGGGTCCTGTTTTGCAAAAATCTTTCCCACGGGGGCCGGGAAAACCATAAAAAAATTTTAGGGTGATTTTCCCCTTTAATGGTAACCAAAAATTTCCCGGGGTTTTTGGAAAAAAAAACAATTCCAAATTTGTTTTTAAGGGACCAACCCCAAATAATTAAAATATAAATATTTTATATATATACGTTTTATATTATATAATATATATCTTTTATATAATATATATTTAACTATTTAAAAATATTAATAATTATATATATATTAATATATATATATACTAAAATAAAATATTTTATAATAATATATATACCCTAATTTTAAAAAATAATATATAATATATTAAAGTATATATATATATATAAAATTTTATATATTAAAATTATTTTAAAAATATTAATATATATATATATTAAATATCTATTATAAAATAAAAATATATATATATATATAATGTTAAAATATATAAAAAGGGATATGTATATGTATATAAAAGGTATAAATATAGGGTTAGTAAAAATTATATACAAAAAACAAATATATGTATATATGTATATATGTATATGTATATTATATGTATATGTATATTATATGTATATGTATATATATGATATGTATGTATATGATATATATATGTATATGTATAGTATATGTATATATATATATGATATATATATATGATATGTATATGTATATATGTATATATATATATATACGTATATATATGTATATACGTATATATATATATACGTATATATATATATATATGTATATATATATATATACGTATATATATATATATACGTATATATATATGTATATATATATGTATATGTATATGTATATGGAAAATATATGTATATTGTATATGGATTTCTCCAGAAACTGGAGAAAAAGGGAGACGTCACCATCGATCCTGCCTTCAAGCAAGAAGTCATCGCAGAAGCTTCCAAAACAAGAGGAAACCACAGAAGCAGCATCGTCGAACGAAAACACATTGACGCCGCGAAACAGCTAAAATCAGACGCAGACATCACCATCAGGAGAGCGGACAAAGCTGCTACGTACGTTATCATAAACACCTCCGAATACCTCAACAAGATCGACGACATCCTCAGTGACACTACGAAGTTCACAAAGATCAATAAAGACCCCACGGAAGCACTCAAGTTAAAAATCAACAAATTGATAAGTAAGAACAATTCTGCCAGCACCACCATTAAATTTGGAAAGCTCTCTGGTGAATACGGCATGGGTTACTGCTACGGCAATATCAAGACACACAAGCCGGGCAATAAACTTTGTCCTATAATATCCCAAATACCGACGCCGACGTACCACCTCGCAAAGAAGCTGTGTGCTATTTTGACTCCATGCACACCCTATGCCTATATACAGCCTTCAATCAGCATCAGAGTTTCTCGACATACTCAAGACCCACAACGCCAGAGGTGCAATCGCTTCGCTTGATGTCGAGTCCCTCTTCACCAACGTACCCGTTGACCGTACAATCAACAACATCATCGACCAGGTGTATAACAATGACTCCACCCCCCCGCTTGACGTCCCGGAACCTGTACTACGTGGACTCCTCGAATGCTGCACTAAATAAGCACCTTTTACCTCTCCCCGAGGGAACAAATATCAACAAATAGACGGCGTCGCTATGGGCTCTTCCTTAGGAGTATTGCTGGCAAACTTCTTCATGGGCTGCGTAGAAGAAGAAGTATTCAAGAAAATAAGCAAGCCCGACATATATTGCCGCTACATCGATGACATCTTTATCAAAACGAAAAGTCACTACGAAGCAGAACAGCTGAAGCTCTGCCTACAAGATGCTTCAGGCCTCACCTTCACCATAGAAAGCAGCTCAGACAAATCAATGCCGTTTTTGGACGTCCTTGTAACGCAGAAAGAAGAATTCATTCATCACAAACGTCTACGTGAAGCCAACGAACACCGGACACTGCCTCAACGGAGAAAGCGAATGCCCGCAGAGATATAAAGACTTTACAATCGGTGCTTATATCAGAAGAGCTCTCACACACTGCAGTACATGGCAACTTATGCACAAAGAAATCGAGCGATCCACTCAAGTCCTCATCAACAACGGCTTCAGCGAGAGAGACATTGTAGTACATGGCTACATTGGAAGCTGGTAAACACAGGTTCTGGTGACTGGTTTTATTGCTGGACAGAGTTGTTGGTGGTACAGTTGTCGTGCCCTTAGTTAGTGTCTCTCTACTTGAGACTTCCCTGTATATAAAGGCTGGTACGTCTAATCTCTTAATGGGCGTATCGGCAAGATCACAGAGAAGTGGGAGGCGAGTGCTAGTTGAAATACATTAAGAGGTATGGGCATGTCCTGGAGGTGATAATCTCTAGGAAAACTTTGGAAGGTGATTAGCCAGGTGGTCAGACCGAAATATCTTCGTTCGTGTTGCTACAACATCAACCGTCAGACTAAGAAAATCATGGAGAACTGGTCTACTGAACTAGGGAGAACAACCCTAACGCCACAAAAAAGAGTCAGGATATAACTATTTTCTACCGGGCTTTCTTCTCCACCGCTCACCAGGAAGAAGAAAGAATAATATCACAAATCGTCAACCGTAATGTGAAACCTGCAGACCCAGAGAGGAGAATAAAACTACAAATTTATTACAAAAACAAGAACACTAGCAACCTCCTTTTCCGTAACAGCCCAAGCCAGACGAAGGAGACAAAACAAAAGTCCCATGTCGTATATAGATCACTTGCAAAAGAGGAAACTGTGAAGTCCTCCCCTCATCCTACATCGGCATGACGACATCGAAGCTGTCTCGACGTCTTACTTGCCACCTAACTTCCGGAGCCCCAAAAAGTCACCTATTAGAAAAACATGGCATCATCATCACAAGAACATTTTTAGAAGAAAATACAGAATTAGTGCAAATGTGCAAATGCATGTGTATGTGCATTGGTGCATGTGTGCAAATGTGCGGCGACTCTCAATTCTAGAAGCACTATACATAAAAGACATCAATCCCAAGATTAACGTACAGGCAAACGACCTACAAGCTCTACCAAGCATGAAAAGAACAAAGACTAATAACAGCCTACTTACAGAGAAACAAAGCGAGGATTCAACAACTAATAAGCGTCGCCCACTCACGGAGACAAAAATCAACGAGAAGCAGAAGCTATCTACCAATCAGCGCCGCCCACTAGGCTGCGCGGCAGCCAGACTTCATCAATAAATAGCGCTTCACTCTTCAACTAAATCGAGCATATCTTTTTGGCTCGCCGTTTTATGCAAAAAGATTGTTTAGCGTGCCGCCCTAGTGCCGCTAACTGAAGAAAGAAGAAAAGAAGAAAGAAGACGAAGAAGAAAGAAGACGAAGAAGAAAGAAGACATCTACTCAACGCCCAACGCTATATTGCCTTACCACCTGCCTCACTACCCTGCCTGTGCCACACCCTGCACCCCCACCCCTAAGGGGTGGCGCCAGCCTTCCGTTATGCTAATAAATCAAAATTTGAATACCGCCATCGTGATACTGTGTTTCTCTCGCTCGCAAAAGTAACTGCATTGGCAGTCCCTATGGCCCAGGGATAGAAGCCCGCTGCTGTCGGACGTGCCTTGATGCGTTACTCACCGTCGCCTTACCTCGTCTTCCTTCCTCCCTCCTACTATCTCGAGAAAGTCCACTAGCTAATTTTCTGCCGTTCCCGAAGGTATATCCACGAAGGAGCCCCTCAGACTTTCCCAGGGGTAGCGGATAGCTAGTGGTCCCTTCATTTATTCTATCTCTAATACTCACCTTGTCTCTTCACATGCTTCTGGCACCATGACGTCCCACAACCACCTCCCCCCTCTACACTCGCCTCCTCCAAATCTCACACTTCGCTATACCTCGACCCCACTACACCACCTGCAGACATAAGCACAGCCTTCTTTAACATCACAGAGATCCCTCATGTCAGTTGCTTCTACTCCGGGAAGCAATTCATTGTTCGCCTAGCGGACACTGAAGACCTCACCAGCCACACTAACAAAACCAACACACGGAAACTCGTGGACAACGGGTTCCACTTGGTGGAATCCGTGCAAGCCCGGACTGCCAGAACCATCATGGCCTTCCGGGTCTGTCAAACACTCCACAGCCACCCAACACAAACGCTGATTCATGACATAAACACGCGCAACGAGGTAACTGTTGAGGACCTCTACCTGATTCGCAGCTCGAAATTCCCTATCCTAAAAATTCGCTGCTCACACCCAGACGAAGCCAAGAAACTCCTTCAGAGAGGCATTAGGGTAGGTTCCATAATAATACCCTCTTACAACATGAACCGACCAAACTACAAACCCATACAGCAATGCCTCAAGTGCTATAAATTTGACCACCCCACATACCGCTGTAGACTAACCACCCTAGTATGCTCCAAATGTCCCGCTCAAGGCCACAACCACACTCAATGCACATCAGACGTGCACAAATGCCTCAATTGTGACGGAGCACACACTGCTGTTTCTTTTAGCTGCCCCACCAAGAAACTCGCCACAAAATCACAGAACACCCCTGTACCCATCCCCACATCTAACCAACAGCCTCACATTCCTTCCCCACATTCCTCAACCCCTTCCTACGCCCAGGCGACAAGACCCTCCCCCCCCGCTCCTCAACACCACCCACCACCTCTCTTACCCACACCCCAGCCCAACCCATCTTTTCTCCTCTCCGAACCCATGCCCCTTGCCTCGTCCATCATGAGCGCCAAGGTTTTTGCCTGCTCTGCGGCTGCCAATACCCTCAGCAAAGGAGACATAGAAATATATTGTAAAATGTTCCCAAAACTCCTACTAGACAACAGCTTACCCAACATTCATATCTCAGAGGCCGTAGTCTCACTTGCTCAGCGAGCCAATCAGGCTCCACCCTCTGCCTCCAACACTGCAGTCCCGCCAGTCTCTTCGCCAGCCAATGACGCGACGGCATCAACTCCTTCCCACACCGCCACACCCTCCCTGACCAATCCTTTGAATCCTTTCTCCCCCTCCATTTCCCAATCCCCCTCCCCTTCTCCTTCCCCCCAAACTTCCTCTATCCTACCCTCCCTTTCCCAACCCTATCCTAACCCAAACCTTCGTTATCAGACCCAGACCACTTCCTAACCTCACCCCGTCAAAATCCTCCTACACCACCACAATGGTTTCTATTAATTAATATATATACGTAGACACTAAAGAGGACCAGTAAGATAATTTCCTTTGCAACGAGGTACACAACACCTGCTGGGCATGTTAATGTGAAGCACAGAACTGCGGAAGTTTGAGATTATGTAAAAGTTTGTCACCGTGCCAGAGAACGTGTGCCCTGCTCGAGAATCACACCCAACTAACAGAGTGCCAGGCACGGTGAGGCACCAGCCCACAGCGACTGCTATGACCGAACACGACGACGTCACAGCCTCGTGACGTCACGTCGCTCAGGCCTGTATAAGAAGGCCGTGGCTAAACCCAGCCGGCCAATGCGACACTCACGCCAGCTGACTCCGCTGAGACGCTGAACCTGTGTAAGCTTCATAGGTGTCACTAACATACACTTACTGTTTGGTAAGAGTGGAAGAGTAGTAGCCGAGCGGGGCTAAGCAAATACTCAAGGTGGTTTTATAATTATTATTCTTAATAACAGAACAAGTATCGGCCTGGTGCAATCAATCAATCATTGGGGGCATACGCCGGGGGGCGCGTCGCCTCGCCCACCCTACGACGCCACTCCCGGGGGTCACCACGCGCGAGTTCCCATGCAGGCTCCTTTCCCATACCAAGCAGCTCTCGACAAGAAACATCAACTTGCCCCAGCCACGAGCCTTGTGGGCGCCCCCTTGGCCTCCTCCACGCCGGATTGTCTCTTACAGATACAACCCGATGGGAAGGAGCGGTTTCAGGATAGCGTGCCACATGCCCATATAGCCGAAGTTGGCGCTGATGGACTATGCAGGTAATAGGCCTCGATTCAGTCTCACGGTGCAATCGCTGATTTGACACGTAATCATCCCAGCGATACCCCATGATTCTGCGAAGACCCTTATTACCAAAGGCATTGATTCGTCTCTTCAAGTCACTATTTAGTGTCCATGTCTCACAACCATAGAGCAAGACAGGGATCACAAGCGACTTGAAGATCCGGATCTTTGTCCTCCTGCACAGGTACCGACAACGCCAAATACTCCCGCTGAGCGAGTCCATAACACCGTGGGCTATGCCAATCCGCCGTAAGACTTCTTGACGTGACCCGCCGTCATTATGGACTGCGCTACCAAGGTATGTAAAACTTTCCAAGATCTCAATGTCCTCGCCACACGCATGAACAGACTGTACTGCTTCATCTAGTAAGTCTCCAAACACCTGGACCTTGGTCTTGAGCCAGGAGACCTCAAGTCCCAAAGGCTTTGCCTCCTCGTGCAGTGCCTCGAGAGCCATCACCAGGACCTCCAGCGACTCAGCAAAGATTACTGCATCATCGGCAAAAACAAGATCAGTGATCTTGGTGTTGCCGACAGATGCTCCACAATCACTTTGATCTACAACCTTGTCCAATACCCAGTCCATACAAGCGTTGAAAAGTGATGGGGCAAGGACGCACCCTTGCCTCACTCCTGTATTCACAGGAAAGAAGCTGGGTACACCTGCCCCCCACTTCACAGCACTCTGTCCCAGAATACAGACCAGTTATCAAACCAATAGTCCTTGCAGGAATCCCTCGAAGTCGCAGAAGATCCCAGAGTGACTCACGATTCACTGAGTCAAACGCCTTCTTGAGATCAACATAGGCTGCAAGCATCCCCTGTCGAAACTCACGTCGGCGTTACACCAGGACACGAAGCGCTAGGATACGGTCCGTTGTTGACTTACCAGGCGTGAATCCAGACTGCTGAGGTCTCTGATGCTTCACCAGATGACTGCGAATTCGTGTCAGCAATAGATGGGCAAGCACCTTACCTGGTACGCTGAGCAGTGTAATACCGCGGTAATTGTTGCAGTCCTGACGGTCCCCTTTCCCTTTCCAGATAGGGACGACCAGCCCCCTTTTCCAGTCAGGAGGAATGGTACCTGATTGCCACACGGCAGTCAGGGAAGCATGCAACCCGCGGATCATGGCCTCACCCCCAGCTTTGAGGAGCTCCGCACTGATATTACAAACACCAGCTGCCTTTCCACCCTTCAACTTTGCTACAGCCTCTCTGACTTCGTCAAGAGAGGGTGCGGTTTCGTCAATGGGAGGGTCGGCATCCACTGCCTGTAACCCAGTGGTGTGAAGCTGCTCAGTTGGAGGGTCCACCGTTAACAACTAATATAGCAGGCAGTATATTAGTATATACTGCCTGGTGCAGCACGATATAATAAAATGTTCTAATAGTTTTACTAATGCACAAAAAGGTATTCACCACAACGTAATGTTCACCTATCACACACACACACGTCCACACACTTCGAATGTATATCTTGCTCTGCCGCGTCGTGTACTCTCCTCCCAGAGGCAGGGCGCGGTTGGGGGGTGCCTGCTGTCTGGGTATCAGGTAACAGGGTGTGGCCCTGTCCAGGAAGTGGGGTCCTCTGGTGGCGTGTGATGTAGATGACGTGGCATGGGCGTGATCCGTCATATATTTATAATCTTTAACATGGAAATTATTACCAGTAAAGGTGCATGCATTAAATATAAATGTAGGGATAAACATATGTACCTATAAGGCCAACACCTGACACATGGGTTTGGTGCATTGAAAAATTATTCAATATTTGGAGTTGGGAAAAAAGTAAAACTAAACTTTATTTTTCTTAATCATAGCCCGTATTATAATAAAGGTATGTTTTTACACAGACAGTCCTAGTGGGACGATGGGGGACGCAAATAATTACAATTGATTTATGGTAATTACCTCATGCGCGGGGCCCCTCAAAGCGCGAGGCCCTGGGCAGAGGCCCGTTGTGTTCTGCCCTAAATCCGGGCCTGCCCAGAATGCTGATCGGAATCACCCTTGCCGTACGATCAGGGATTTCGTGATCACCAAACACAGTGGCTTTCACCTCTTTCCACTCTTCCGTTGCATCCTGTACTCATGAAGTGTTTTGGACTGATGGAGTTTTGGACTGCAGTGCAGTGTCCAGCCCAGTTTGTTTCCTTCTAACACAAGGTGCAATGGAATTAAGGGATGCTAATGGGGTAGATTTGTACATCTCATTAAGACGTTTACCGCAGTACATAACTCCTTTTTGTTTAAGATAGATTACTATCTTTTGCTTCTTCATGGTTGTTAAATCCAACAATTCATCACAGTGGGGCTTAGCAATTTTAGTAATATAACAGTCCATGAAGACAGGCTGGGTTGCCTTGGACAACCTTATTTGGTCGGGAAGTTATTCCAAATATTTGTAGACTATTTCCCGTGACACCCGTGAGGTTAAAGTCACTTGAACGAGGAACCCACTTTCCATCGCGTTAAGTACGTTTTAAGGCCTTGTATGATGTGTAGAGGGCGCTTCGATAGCAAGACAACGAGCTGGAGTTCTGCTCGAGTTTTTTTTTTTAACGCTGCAAGACACATTGACAGAGGCATTGCTGGTATCATAAGGTGTGTAAGAGTTGCTAGAACCCAGTAACGTATACAGTGGTGACGCTAACATTTGGACTTAGCCAAATTAACGAGTTCAAAATCTGGCCACCGGGCTAAGGCTCTCCCTCAAATCTTGAGCTGATTTCTGGACATGCGCAGAAATCCTTAGCACCGCGTCCTTAGCAACTAGACCTATCACCAGTCAAAAACATAAGACACAAAATAAAATGGCAGACGTGTCAAATTATGATGACGCTGCCCCTGTACTATGGGTAAAACAAGTATCGGTGCATAGGGGTCCGATGAATACTGTAAAGATTCGTTCAAGTGCTGGGAGGGTTGGTATGCCATGAATTGGGTGATGATAGAATGGAATGATAAATATTGAATTGGGTGTTCTGGAGTTCGAACCGGCCAATGATTGTTTACCTCACAACACTTGTTTTATAACGCCAATAACGGATGATGCCACATACTGCCTTTAGGCTAACGCAGTCATTGTCGGACACCAATATGATGGTCACGGCAGTCATCATGGAAACCACAGAGGCTACACGGCAAATTATTGTAGCCCTCCATAATGGGGGCTACAGTGTGTGTGATATCGCCCGGCGGTGTGGTATTCACACCAACACTGCACAACGATTGATTCGGCGCCATGCACAATCTGGTGCAATTGTCTACATGCCACGAGCTGGCCGCCCACGCTGCACCACACCGGACCAAGACCAGGTAAATATTTATGTTTGATACTTTATCGATACAGTGTGATTACAATGAAAAATCATGGTGAGGTATGCTGGTAATGATACGATATATACATAAACAGATGTCAAGTGATATCACTAAGCATCACTCACACCTTGGATTATTGGCAGCGAGCGAAGTGAGCTGCTTCTTACCATAAGACCCGTGGAACCAAGTTTAAGCCAAAAAGTTAATAACTACTCCTAAATATTGTCGGATTGAGCTGAAATTTGACATGTAAATAGTGCTGTCAAAATCAATGGGGGTCTGTGCAACAATTTTTTTGCGTAAAACAAGCCCTTAATGAGTAATTAGCGTAAACTACTGCCTAATTATTGTCGGATTGAGCTGAAATTTGACATGCAAGTAGTTCTGTCAAAATCAATGGAGGTCTGTGCAACAAACGTTTTGCGTAGAACAAGCCCTTAATGAGTAATTAGCGTAATGAGTTAATTGGTTGGAACGTGGCTCGCTGCCACGTTCCAGCCGCAAGAACTGAGCCAAAAGCAAAGGGGCCAGAGGTTGGACGCCTATACTTGATATTTGTTTATTGGCAGCGAGCGAAGCGAGCTGCTTCTTACCATAAGACCCGTGGAACCAAGTTTAAGCCAAAAAGTGAAAAATACTCCTAAATATTGTTGGATTGAGCTGAAATTTGACATGCAAGTAGTGCTGTCAAAATCAATGGGGGTCTGTGCAACAAACGTTTTGCGTAGAACAAGCCCTTAATGAGTAATTAGCGTAAAGAGTTAATTGGCTGGAACGTGGCTCGCTGCCACGTTCCAGCCGCAAGAACTGAGCCAAAAGCAAAGGGGCCAGAGGCTGGACGCCTATACTTGATATATATATATATATATATATATATATATATATATATATATATATATATATATATATATATATATATATATATATATATATATATATATATATATTTCTATTCCCTTTACTAGGCCATAGCTGACGCCATTGTGGCTCGTCCACGCACGCCTGCAGGCAACATACGCCATTACCTGGATCTACCATGCAGCACACAGACCATACGAAACATCATAGTTGGGGCTGCAAGGGTCGCAGGCCAGCAGAAAAGCCCGAACTGACCGACCGACACATGGAGGACAGAATGGAGTATGCGCTGGAATATGCTGACAAGCCTGACAACTTTTGGGAGCGTGTCGTATACTGCGATGAAAAAACGTTCCGAACAGATGGTCTATCAGCAACACATTATGTTTGGCGAGTGAATAACACCAGGTTAGTTAGTCTCTCTCTCTGTTACCGTCACATATTTTCTGCCCTGCCTGTATCCACACCCATGCACATATTTCGTGTTTTCTAGGTTGCATAATGCGTTACTAACGCACCCTAACCAACAGTAATGGCAATGTATTAAGGGAAATATATTAATATATGCAATGATACATGCTAGACTATATTTGCAGTTTGTATAGGTTTGTGTAATCTCGCCCAAGTGTAGTGGGTATATCACTGTTACACCTTTTGCGTAACCATCATAAACGTAATTTTTATGTCAATGTGGCATGATTCCACCACACCTTCCAGTATCAGTTCCAGAAGAGTTGAAATGTGACTAGCCCGTACTGGGCCGCGGTATGTTTCAGATATGAGCAAACAATGTGTTTCCCACCACGAGGAGTGGGCGTGTCACCGCTGGGTTGTGTGGTTGGATGCACGCCGGTGGTGTCGGGCAGCTGGGTGATGTTGGACCGGGACGTTTGACAGGGCAAAAGTATGTTCAACTCCTGGAGGAGGTCCTTCTTCCATCGGTCCAAGAGTTGCTGTTCCCTGAGGGTGAACCATTCTACCTCCTCCAGGATAACAGCCCTGTCTACACGTGCCGGGTTGTTCAACAGTGGTTTGCCCGACATCCCTACATTACCCTGTTGCCACATCCAGCCAGATCCCCGGACCTCAATCCAATTGAGCACGTCTGGTCAGCCATGCTCAAACATATGGATGACCAGGAACGTCCACGTAGCCGTGCTGTGGTTGGAAGGAGTGCTCTACAGGCGTGAGAACATCTCTGACGTCCACCTGGACAACACCTTACAAGGGCGTTGGTGGCATCCATGCCTACACGGCTGAATGCGGTCTTGGCTGCAGGCGGGGGTTATACTAAGTATTAATTGTTAATAAAATATGTGAAGCATGATATTATGTCTCTTTAGTTTCCCTTTATGATACAAAATATATTATTGACATATCTTTACCAATGATGTGCTATGATTATGCACATTTTGCCCACGTTGCATTTCACAGGTGATGTGAATTTCTCTCTCATATGTGGTGTTTTGTCAAATTATATGGCAATCGTTAAAGTGTGTGGCGGCAATTACCTCGTAAGGCTGCTGTTATCATGGCCGCATTAACTTCCCACTCAGATAAGCAAATACAAGTATACATCGGAACCACCACTGTCATTCGTTACCTGCTATATTATAGTCTCTCATGCGGAATCCACAACGTCGCACTTGTGTATCAATATATCCGTTTATATAAACAAAATATTACTCATTGTTGACACTGTATTACGCTATATGGTGATATTTGGCATATTCCTGACATCAGGACTACCAACCTATAGCTGGTATCACACTGTTTTCGTTTTCTTCGTTCCGTAGTGTCAAAATGTTTCACGCCTATAGTGCACCGATACTTCTTTTACCCATAGTACGTTCACTCACACCGAGTGACAGACAAAATAAGAAAAGCTCAACTTAAGCAAGATTTTTCCACGCTCATCAGTGAGAAAAGAAGCGATGAACAATCAAACTCTGTTCTGTTGGAAGAGTTGCGCAGCGTGAAGCAGGCTGTATCGGAGTTGACTACTCTGGAACAAAAGGTGAATTGTCTGTCGGAAAAGTTGGATGATGCTCACAACATTATCCACCAGCAGCAGTTTTTCCTAGAATAACTGAACAACAGGGATCGGCGATACAACCTCGTCATAACTGGAGTGTCTGAGAACGGAGACGAGCTTGGCCACACGGATGATGAAAAAATTGATAAGGTGTTGGAGGCGGCAGGCTGTAGTGAAGCAGAGGCCGAACCAGGTGGGCTGTGAAGCGGCTTGGACAGCCAAACGAACGAAAGATGAGGCCCATCCATGTCACCGTGAATGGCCAGAAGCAGAGAGACAGCATCCTGAGAGCGGCCAAAACCCTGAAGAACGCCAGGCGACCTGCATCAAATGTTTACATGAAAAAGGATGTCCACCCCGATGTAAGGAAGGAAGCTGCATGTCTGCGAAGGAGAGAACAAGAAGAGAAGGAGAAAGCAGAAAATTTGGGAGTGAACATAACTTACGCTTGGAAGAACAGTGTGCTACTGAGAGATGGGGTTGTAATCGATAGATTTATGCCCCGTTTTTCTAGCTATGCATTGAAGCTATGCTCTTGGAACATCTCCGGCAAAGTGTTCTGATGGTTGGAAATAATGATGATGTGATCTCAGCGTACGTGCCAGTGTTAGATGACCCATTCACAACTGACGACTTGAACCAGGCTGTGAACAGTATGAACACAAACAAAAGCTATATTGGATGTATGTCCAGGTATCATTAGCAAACTGCCCTTGTCATGGTTCATATTTTGTCTTACAATATTCAACTTTGTGTTTGCGAACGGATGTTACCCACTAGCATGGTGTTAAAGTAAATTTGTTGTGATATTTAAGTCAGGAAATAGATTGATTTGCAATAATTACAAAGGAATTAGCAAAATGGATACACTGGCTAAGATTTATGATGTACTTATACTAAATCGATTAAAACTGTGGTGTGATATAGATAAAAGTCAGACTGGTGCTCAGAAAGGCAGAGGATGCCTGGAACAGATTTTATCTCTAAGATTATTGTGTGATTATGCTAGATATAAGAAGGTGAAGTTGTATGTCTTCTTCATTGACTCTAGCAAAGCTTATGACAGGATTCCCCGGGCAAAGTTGATAGAGCGACTCAAACATTTAGGATGTGGTAGATTGATGTTGCACGCCATCAAGGCGATGCATACATCGACGAAAAGCATCCTAAAGTCTGCACTGGTAGACCCATATATCAGCGTTCGCCAGGGGGCCCCCTCAAGTGCTAAATGTTTATGATATATACATTGAATCAAATGTTTGTGATATACATCATATGGCACGAATGCTGAAAAGAGCTGTGGAAACTGATGGGTTTTTAGGATATCTGCATATGTTATTATTGATGGATGACGCTGTATTACTCGCTACTACTCGATAAATGTCTATGAGGAAACTCTCTGTTGAAAATCAGTTCTGTAACGAAATTAGAATGATAATTAATGAGAAGAAAACGAAGTTCTTTGTGATTAACAGTCAGGAAGGTGATAAACAGTGCTTAACGAGCGGTGGAGTGAGTGTGAACTACCCGCCTCAGTACCTGTACCTTGGGGCATGGTTCACGGACTCAGTCACTATGGACACCGTTATGGCACTGCAGGAAACAGCCAGTGAGGCAATTGTAAACAAGTTTTCTATATTCTGTGCATGTAACACGAAGATGCCTTTTATATATAAACACATGGTGTTTTACGCCGCAGTGAAAGGTGCATTGTTATACAGCTCCGAATCTTGGTTAATGAACAAGACAAAACTTATTGAAAAGCAATACAACAAACTTGTAATATGTTTACTAAGAGTTCGCAAAAATACTAATATAAATTTGTGCATGATAGAGGCAGTCCGGTACTATCCATGTATACCCTATATTCTTGTGTATTCTGATTAAAAGGCAATATTGATTGAAAATACATGGTTCAACTGACTTTAGAGTTTTCCTTTATAGTATTTATTGTTCTGGAATTACTTTTTGAGCATATTATAACAAAATAATAGCTGTAAGCCAAACCCTATATACTTCATTCCCCCAAACAATGCCAAAATAACAATATTTGGGCGTAAACTTTACATTTAGGCTCCTGAACCCAAATGTGCTGGACAAAATTCCCAACATGTTTTTATTAATATTTGGGACCCTGATGAATATAAATATATATATTGGACAAAATTAACAAGCATTTCCCACGAAATGACATAAGGCCCTGCACTATTGAGTTCACAAGACTCCGCCTCATGTCACACCATCTTCGGGTGGAAGGTTGGCAACGTGTTTGTCAGTGCAATAATTTGCAGGTTCAAACAGAACAATACGTACTGATAGATTGTTCATTATCCGCATACTGTTGTGACAGGTATCCGATGTTGACGTTCACTAACATTTGTGAGCTTCTCTGTGAGAACATTTATTTGAGTGAATTGTGTAATGTTGTATATGAGGTGCTCGTCCCTTACTGACATATTTCTCTGTTCAATTTGCAAGGTACTACATAGAAACAGTGTCAATTATATTTAGCATTGGATTTTGCCCTCTACTACTATAAAGCATATTGAATTAATATCATGTTGGACAAAAGAAAAGTTTTCGTAATATTTCGTTACTGCTACTTACATGTTTTGTATAAATATATATTATATATATATATTATATATATATATATATATATATATATATAATATATATATATATCTTTGAATGACAATAACCTCTATATATATATATATATTATATAGGTATATATATATATATATATATATATATAGGTATATATATATGGGTATATATATATATGGGTATATATATATATATATATACATTTTTGTCAATAAACTACTACTACTACTATGACTTTTCTGCGAGAACATTTACCGCGGCTCCGGTATCAACGGCTAAGGATAAGGCTGAGCCATGTACTGTACATTAGCAGTGCCATAATATTTGATTTGTCACAGGCAGCCACTATTATAAGTAGAGTAAACTGACATGTCAGTGTGCTCTGCTTCCTCTTTCTTTGAGGCATTGTATTGGTTGGCTAGCCTGTTTATTTTATTGAAAACGCAAGGCTTCTCCCGACTGTTTCAACCCATTAGTAAAATACCTTATTGTGTTCATCACGCATTCTGTGGACATCAAAACATTGCTCAGTGCTGTGATAATTTCTGCCATGAATTAGGCAAGTGCCTGTAGGATCACGAGTCATTGTTTTACATCCTTTTGGCGCTGGGAATCCAGTAGATCCTCCTGCCCTGTTATCTAGCTCATTGCAATTAGTGCAAGAGGTAATGAAGACCTTAGGTCGGACCGGGACATTAATCTTTCGCGTTTGGTCCGATCTTCTGTATGTGGTTTGAACTGGTTTCACCTCTAGCAGCTGACGCTTGTCGCAGTATATTTTTCTTGAAGCACCTAATTTTGAGGTGCCCTGTTTTGTGGCAATATGCACTCACCTCAATGGATGTGGCTGCCGCTGCTGCATAAGAAAGCAGCTCCTATTGTTCAGTCATTATTGGAGCTGTTATGGATGATGGAATCTGCACAGGTTTATTGTTTTCCAACAATGTGATTTCAACATCGGTTATTAAGTCCATTACCTTGTACCCAGACTTGAAAAATAAGGTCACAAGGCCGCATGGCGTGCCTTTCCCGATATGTTGAACAAGTATAAGAATAATTAAAATATTTTCCTTGCATCATCTCTGCGCAGATTGCCCCCTTGAATCCAATTTGATTCCTCTAAAATTATAATCCAATTATTGGACAATTGAGTTGCCCCTACTAGTCCGTCTTATAAGGAACAAGACTATGCGTTTTCCAGAATTGTTTCCACAATATGACTTATCAATTTATCTAATGTGGTTTTCCTGCCACCTATAAATACTTGGAGAAAATTATTTACGAAAAGTGTTATAATTATCTTGATTAAAGTTAAGAGCCCTGGACCCTGGGACCAACCTAAATCTCACGAAAGAGATTTCATTCTCGTCAGTATATGATATTATGTTTGATCCTTTCATGACATCTTCACACAGGGTTATTAAAGCATATACACTGTAATCAGATTCAATCAGATGCCCACCGTACTGACGTATTGACGCAGAGGTAGGAAGCACATTAATATGGGCAGAGGTCTGTGACATGCTTGCATTTGTGACATAAGCATTAGTACTGCTAGGTAGTAGTGTTAGTATTCATGCTAGGAGCTGGAAAGGTAGGATACTTATTTCCTAACCTTAAGACTCACGAATTTATATAGGTGGAGAAAGATTATAAGAGTCCAGTAATGCTTATGTTTGGGTGATTGAATCACTTGAGGTGCTATGCTTTTCCAGTTTCCTCCGTTCGCTTTATAAATTTACGTTCATAAACATCAACCAGTTCAGCTAAATAATCACTGAAGCCTTTTTTTGTTTTTTGCCATTTGAAGGTGACAATATAGTTGACTATGATGAATTATATAATTATTTGTACTTGTTAAAGTGGTTACGCAATTAAGTAATTGAACAATCATAATTATTATTACGATTGTTTGTTTATTTCATGTACTTATTTATCTTAAGCTTTAGATATGCATATACATCTGTATCTGTATATCTGTATCTTAGTATATTCATAAATATTTATACATTATGCTTGTTATTAAGATTCTTCGTAATAATGTTTTCCATGCCCTCTTTGTTCTTAAACCTCGGAAGGCTTACGATCCTGACGGAATCCCTCCTATTGTTCACAAAAACTGTGCTTCTGTGATTGCACTTTGCCTGGTCAAACCTTTCCGTCTTTGTCTATCTACTTATAGCTTTCCTACTTGCTGGAAATTTGCTCACATTCAATTTGTTCCTAGGAAGAGTGACCGTTCTGATCCTTTGATTTTACGGACCTATAGCTTTGACTTCCAGCCATTTTAAATCTTTTGAATCTATACTAATTAATAAGAAGGTTTTAAAGCATCTATCTGCTCACAATCTTCTATCAGATCGTCAATATGGGGTTTATTAAGGTCGATCTATTGGTGATCTTCTCGTTTCCTAACGGAATCTTTTAGCGGCTTCGGTGAAGCTTTTGCTGTTGCCCTTGATATATAAAAAGCTTTTCATAGAGTCTGGCAGAAATCTATAATTTCCAAACTACCCTTTTTTGGCTTCTATCCTTCTCTCTGCATCTTTATCTCAAGTTTCCTTGCAACCAGTTATATTGTAACAATTGAAGAAGGTCATTGTTCTTCTCCTAAGTCTATCAATAATGGTGTTCCTCAGGGTTCTGTCTTATCACCAACTCTTCCTATTATTCATATTGATCTTCTAAGTCTAACTATGTCTACTCCCAATCTCATGACTCTACCCTGCATTTTTTACGTCGTTCACGAGACGTTACTGTGCAGGAATTAAGTGATTATCGGAGGAATTCGACAGTGTGCCTTATTTCTGATCTTTCTATAATTTTCTGAATGGGACAAAGCAAACCTTTTTCGTTCAATACCTCAATAAACCCAATTTCTTCACCTATTTGCTCGACATAACCTTCCAGATAAATATCCATTCTTTAATGACACCCAACTGTCTCCCTCTTCTACAATGAACATTCTTACTTTATCCTTTGCTAAAAATCCCAATTGGAAATTTCACATCTCATCTTTTGCTAAATCAGCTTCTAAGAAGTTTGGTGTTCTGTAGCGTCTGCGTCCATTTCTTTTTCCCTCTCAGCTGCTTGCTCTGTACAGGGGCCTGTTCCGCTTATGTATGAAGTATGCCTCTCATGTTTGCTAGGGATCCACTCATACAGCCCTCCTAAGCAGGGTGGGGTGAAGTCAAATGCTTTTTGTTTCATGAACTCCCCTCCTCTGACTGACTGTTTTCGATCTTTAGAATCACTGCCGCAATGTTGCCTAACTTATTATCATCTACCACTATTTTCATGTTCACTGGTATTTTGAACTTACTAACTACTACCTGTACATGACCCCTCCCCGCAGCCTCGCTGCAAAATACTTTCTATTCATTCTCATCCCTATTCTGTCCATCGTACTAATCCGAGAGTTAACCAGTATCTTCACTCTCATCCCTTTCACTGGTAAACTCTGGAACTCGCTTCTTGTTTTTATTTTTCCACCTCCCTTAGACTTTTTAAGAGAAGATTGTCAAGACACCTCCCAAACTAAACTGGCCCACCCTCTTTTTCTACAATCTCTTACTCTCTCCTTAATAGGGACTGACAGTTAGTGGACTTTTTGTTACTTTTTTGCTTTGGTCTTCACCAGTCCTTCATGATGTAAAAAAGAAAAAAAAAAAAATTGTTGGGATCTGCATCGCCTTTGTTTTTCTCTAGCTTTCCTAGCTGACTTCGGCCACTCAACGATGGACAGGTCTGCACCTGGCAGGACTCGAACTCGGGATGCCAAGCACACCACTTCTAGGAAAGTCTTGCACCCGGTGGGACTTGAACTCATGACGCCAAGCTCACCACTCTTAGGTGCTAAGCACCCGACCACTGCCTCCCCCCGAAGTTCCGAACGTAGTGTTCTCCGTTGTAGGTGTTCTCCGTTGTAGGAGTCTCCGTTGTAAGCACACCACTTCTAGGAAAGTCTTGCACCCGGTGGGACTTGAACTCATGACGCCAAGCTCACCACTCTTAGGTGCCAAGCTAACCACTCTTAGGTGCTAAGCACCCGACCACTGCCTCCCCCCGAAGTTCCGAACGTAGTGTTCTCTGTTGTAGGTGTTCTCCGTTGTAGGAGACTGAGAACAGTCAGGTAGTATGTATGAGTGTAGTAGATGTGGTGGTTACCAGAAAACAAACCTCTACTGAAATTGAAGGAAAGGGTGCTAAAGTATGAGGGAGGTTGGGACAAGAGAAGAATGAGAGAATTAGAGTATGCAAGGAAAGGATTAAGTGCAGGCTCTTAAGTCATGGCTGCCCCATTGGAGGAGTTCTGAGGAGCAAGCGCATAGATATATAAATTGAAATGGTTGAGTGATTAAGTACATAATCTGGACATTTTAATGAAAGGGTAAAAGTGCAAAAGGTAATTTATACAAACACTGGATGATTTGTAGATTTCATTGTGATCCCTCTAATTTACTAATACATACTTCATTACATCTGATGAACTACATGCAATTGTATCTTTATGAGCCAACATACAGAACACAAATTTGACAAAAAGTTAATATCCTGCTGCACGTGTAAATACATATTTTGTCACACCTGAAATACCCGCAGTGAATTACTAAATAAGCTATTTGAAACCAGATTGTCCCTATGCTATTTTATTTAAAACCACAAACTGAAAACTATGTTATTGTGACCTATAGGTATAATATATTTGCCTCTTTTCTTCATGAAAAATGAGAATCCAGGAAATAAGATAATTATCGACTGGCAGTCTTTGAGTCTGATGTTTTGATATGCCAAAAACAGTGACAGACAGTACAGCTTTATAAAATAAAATAAAATTTATAAGATATTATCTTCATTTGTAATCATAACACTTGACATTAATGCTAAATGCATTGTTCCCTTAGATATTACTTCGTGCTGTATAGTACTAGAAATATTTAAGGGTATGCGTGTCTTAAGGGCCCAACACGTCACCTCTAGGCAAAGTTTATTTGTGTGTGTGTGTGTGTGTGTGTGTGTGTGTGTGTGTGTAAACCACCTTATTAGCCTTTCCTTTATAAACTGGGATTAGATATGAGTCTGTTATGGAACTTGCTGTAAGGTAGAAAAAACAATTGAAGCAAAGTTTCCGCTCTCGCTATGTCAACCAGCTGGCTCAAGCACCTGGTCGTGTCCCAGAGTCTTGTCTTAAAATCCCGCCTTTCTGTATCAGGACCCTTTTTTTGACATCTTATGGATCAGAAACAGTTTTATTCTCTGGACAATGCTTGGAAAATCTACACATATAATCTACTGCAACCACTACTCAACTAATAGGGAGTTTCGATTGGTCTTATTTCTGTCAGGTTTGCCTCCTACACTGGGCTCGCGTGCAGCGTCCCTGCATTCGGTCAGCGGTTCGAGCCCACCAGGTTCGTCCTGGCGTGGTGGCGCTTTGTATAGTCAATAACCTTGTCGTTGGTACTTGCAAAGTGTCTAGATAGGATCAAAGTATCTTATCTTGTTGCCTCTTACATTAGGGTGTGGGGTCCTTACGGTGCATATATTTAACCAGATATACAGACATTGCGCTTAACTTTATAATGCTTATTTATATTTTATGCGTTCTATGCATATTAGTTATAAATGCATAATGTGGAAAATTTTACTCCCAAAATTCGGCTTTGAAAATCACCCTAATTATTATTAATTGAGAAAATTGATGTCAATACTCTATATCCACAAATTAATCATAATTATCGTATTTATCAAGCCCGAAATTATCTTTCTGCAAAAAAATCTATATCGTAGCATATTAAGATATTGCCAAATTTTGTAAGCGTTTTTTTGGCTATTATTGTTTTTGACACGTTGAACCCTTTAAGACGCGCTTAACCCAACTGTTTTGTTTATCAATTGGTAATTAATATATCATGTTGCTGTCCATCAAAGAAGAAACAGATATTCCAAGAATCACAAAATATGACCTCTGTGCAATGCTATGGTCTTTTATATTCAATAGTTTTCCATTTCAAAACATGGTGTTGCATTTTTTTTTTTTTTGTTGTTGTGTGTGTGTGTGTGTGTGTGTGTGTGTTGTGTGTTTGTGTGTTGTGTTTGTGTGTGTGTGTGTGTGTGTGGTGTGTGTGTGGTGTGTGTGGGTGTGTGTGTGTGTGTGTGTGTGTGTGTGGTGTGTGTGTGTGTGTGTGTGTGTGTGTGTGTGTGTGTGTGTGTGTGTTGTGTGTGTGTGTGTGTGTGTGTGTGTGTGTGTGTGTTTGGCAGGATGTGTGTGTAGGTTGTTGTGTTGAGAAGGTCGTGGTGAGTATTAGACCTCGTTTACATTGGGGATGTCTGGTGGTGTCGTGTATGTCGTTTTTGGGGTACTAAAGGTGTAATCATTTCTTCACAATATACTAATTTAAATATGATATTTACAAATACAATGTACAATAGATATAAGCTGCCACTTAGTATCTTTATGACTACAATGAGAAGTAATTACATATAAGATTCACCATACGTATATTGTACTGTACATTATTTCATAAACATACCCCATAATGTCCAGAGGAAAATATTTTTGATCTTAACTATACATGGATGATTTTCATCATTGCACATAGCACATCACCATCAATGTGTCTGTTTTACATTACTCGTGTACTATTCACACTTGCACTAGAGTAATGTATAATGTCTTCATAACTTTCTAGTATTAAATGTTCTCCCTTATTCAGTATATACACACGTTTTCATAAGTACTGAGAAGTTTTGCACTTTGATTTCTTTAGATCCTTTAGCTTTGCACATATCTTTAATTTATTTCCACTTAGTAAACATCCTTAAGCTTTGCACATATCTTTGCCATTTAAATAATTTCCACTTAGTAAACAACCAAGTAAAATTAATACACATTTTATGCGTGCAACCATTGTCTTCATTGGCATAAATGTATAATTTTACTTAATGAGTGTTAAGTACTTTAACTGCTAGGTTGATAAATCTATGGCCTCCACCAGACTTGTGTTTGGAGACTTTGAGAATATGGCTGTAGTGGAAACAACTTTAGTTTCCTTTTAGCAAGTTTATATCCTATATTATTTTATGAGAGCTTTATGATATAGAAATAATTTTCATACACTATACACCTTGTCTTTATTCACCGGAGTGTTGATTGCAGCCTTTATTTACAGGTGTGAATGTCCACCACCCGGACACAAGTCTTGCACTCGACGTAGCAGCACCAGTGGAACTTGCAGTGACATCTCTCCTTCAGTGTAACTTTTTGTGAATTGTAGCCACGCCCGCAGCACAGCAGATTACACCCATCCATGCCTTCTGAGGTTTTGTTACAAATACGGTCTTGGGTTCCTGTAATATAAATAAAATGTCATGTCAAAATGTCCATAGATGCTTTATCC
>JACEEZ010009004.1:50000-85000 GCA_016584305.1 Chionoecetes opilio
TCTCTGGATGAACTGAAACTTGTACTTATCGCTGCTTTTTGTACTGGTAGTGCTAGAATTTCACTCATGATATCTATCTTCCTAGGGTTCACTGTGGCGTTACTGCTGCCCATCCTTTAATCAATGCCTTTGTTAGCTCTCTTGTAGTAGCTTTGCTCCAGTTTGGTAGGTGACCGTCTTCGTCTATGCAAGTAACGAATATTGGATTGCCTGTGGTGACGTACATTCGCCTTATATTCTATTAATTTTGTTTCTAGTTCTCTGCCTAAAGTAGCTCTTGTCACAATTTTTGCAGGGTATTTTGTACACTATGCTGTCAGTGTTAAGAGTCTTCTTCGCTTTGCTGATTATGTAACCAATCTTCAGTCACGTTGTATTTAGAGACTATGTCGATGTTAGTGGAGCGTAAAAATCTTTTTAGCTTCCCGATTAGTGCTGAATTTTGGATGACTATGCGTTGCTACCCCTTTTTCTCCCTATTTTCAGAATGGATATTTCTAGCATTCTTCTCCAACCTCAGTATGAGACCCTTCGGGTATCCATGCTTGGTGAATATGAGATGTAGATGGTTTATTTATTTTTGAAGGCATTCTTCGCTGCACATAGTATGATGAGCTCTAAGGAAGAAGCCAATGATGACTCTTGTCTTTGTCCTTTCATCGTGGGCACTGTTGTAGTCAATTGAATCTTCTTTGTACAGTAAAACCTCCATAAGTCAGAATTTGCTGTGAGATTTACGGATAAGTCGTAATGGATGGCAAATATTCATAAATGAATAATCATTTCAATTTTGGATTTTTTTTTTATTTTTAAAGTATTTTTAGGTGTTTATATGATTTTGTATCCAGTTTCACTATGTCTGCTCCTGCACCCAAGGCTTATAAGAGCAGAAAGGGTATGAGACTCGAAGCCTGCAAGATAAGTTGCGACTCCTTGCCACGATAAATGAAGGGGCCTCCATGCGGGTGATTTGAACTGAGTTGGATATAAAATCCAGTACAGTGCTCTTGCGCTCTTGAGCTACTTGAGCTCTTGCTCAAGATTTCCCCAGATTTTTCCAAATTTTCGCTAGTGATAGGGATTCCACTGGCAGATTTTCGGAAAAGCTTTAGGGTGGAGCCACGGCCAAGTGGCCAAATGAACTGAAATAACCATATATATGCCTGCGTTGTACAAGTGCACTAGCCAGTGCAAAAGATTATTCTAGTGGAAAAGGATGGGTATAGTTGCATGGAAATATACTGTGTACCGACACCATATTCATTTTGCATAGTCGTATAATATTCATTAATTAAGTAAATAACAAACCAGGTGGTGAGTTATGCATTGCGTCATCAATGGACCAATTAAGACATATCAAGATCAAGATCTTATAATGACGTCTTGCCGCACTTTTGATCCGATCAGGAGGAATGGCCCGGTGAGGTGTTATTATTGTGTTTATTGGTTTACTAGTGTTATACAGGGTGTTGTCAGGCTGGCAGTGTGGTGTAGGAGTGTGTTAGGAGCCGTGGCGTTAGTGGTAGCGCTGGCAGTGATGGTGTTGTGAGGATATCGGGTATTGAGTGCTTGGCGTGGGTAGTTCACGCTGTGAACATCAACGTGCTAAGGTGAGGTAGTTTGAGTTAGTTTTGAGGAAGTTTGAGGGGATAAGGGTATCGTAGCTAGATAGGCATTGTTGGGTAGGAGCAACAGGTGCACAGACGAATAGCTTGAAGTAGTTAGAGAGGATAAGTGTATCGTGAGAAGGTGTTAGGTCGTCGGGATGGTGAACGATGTGAGATCCGTGGGTGAACAGGAAGATGGCGGCTTTGGCACCAGGTCAAAGCGAGTCAGAAGTGGGAAGTGCCTTGACTGCAACTGGGGTGGGAAACTAGGCGAGACAGGGAGATGCGGGTCGTGTGATGAGGAGGTGAGAAAAAAGCAGGCACAGTGCCCGCTATGCCCGTGAAAAAGAAAGAAAAGGACAGGGGGCTTGAAAGTGCGATAGCTGCAAATGGTGGTCGCACAGTACCTGTGAAGGGATGCGGCCAGAGCTATACAAAGAGTTCCAGGGAACAAAAGAACTGTGGTTCTGTGGGAAGTGCAGAAAGCAGGTAATTAAGGACATGAAAGAGATCCGAAAGCTAAAGGTGGAGAATGGGGTGAGGACTAGGGAACTAGAACAGTGCAAGGTTGAACTGGAGAACGTACAGGATTGGATAAAAACCCTGGAAGTGGACAATAAAAGCCTTGCATGTAAAGTAAAAAACATGGAGGCGGAAAGGGCAGGTAAGGGTAATGAGCAGGGCTTGGGGGCCAAACCCACCACGAGACCTGGAGATGAGGGCTGCTTGACGTTAGACGTCACCAAAGCATGCATGCCCGAAGGAGAGGAGACTGAGGGAGCTGCAGCGGTGGAAGTTGTCGCAGCAGGGCGGTCTAGGGGGGTTGTCGAGGGTGTGGGTGAGACTAGAGGAGCTGCAGCGGTGGAAGCTGTCGAAGTAGGGCGGTCCAGGGGGATTGTTGAGGGTGTGGGTGAGACTAGGGGACCTGCCCCCTCCCCACCCTCGCCAGTAGAGGCAGTTGAGGCCACTGAAGTCGTGGGTGAGGCTGGTCGATCCGCCCCCCCATCGCCTTTGCCTGTAGAGGCAGCTAAGGCTGCTGAGGGCGTGGATGAGGCTAGGGGACCTGATTGCCCCGGCTCCCGGTGGGGCTGTGGCCGCAAACAGGCCCGAGTGGGGAGACGAGGTAGTAGAGTTACCAACCCAGGGAGGGTCAGGACTGGTTAGAGCAACGGGGGGGAACCGCAGGCAAAGAAGTGGCCCATACTGTGTATAGGGACAGTATGATGAAGAATTTTGGGCGACACGTGTCTATGAGGGGACCAGAAGAGGTGCGGGTTTAGCCTGAGTGGTAAGGGTATGGAGGAAGGATGTTGTGAAGGAGGTGAGGGAGCAGGTGAAGGGTGTACAAGAAGGAATGGTGATAATGCAGGGAGGGGGGAACAGCCTTAGGAGGTTAGGCCCCGAGCAGACGGTGGGCAAGGTGATGGAGTGCCTTAAGGATATAAAGAAGGACAGGAAGAAAGTACGAGTGGCTGTGGTGGGAATCATGAGGCGACCTCGGGAAAATGCAGGGTATGAGGAAATGACGCGACACAAACAAGCGACTCCAAGAGGAGGTTGTAAAAATGAAAGCGGAGTACAATAAGGATCCAAGGGATTATGGAGTAAGCTTCATAGACCTGGACGGTGCACTCCCACAGGAGGTCTTTGAGGGAGACAGAGTGCACCTAAACTGGGAAGGAGAGAGGCGGATGTGCGGGAGAATGCTTGAGTGGATACGCGCGACTGAGAGACTCTGCAGGTTGAGGGAAAAGAGGGACTGACAAATGCGAATGAGTGACTGTTGACAACAAAAGGGAATGTGAGGTTGGGCTGTGTGAATGTTAGAGGATGGAATATTGAAAAAATGGAAGACCTCAGCAAGGAAATGAATGAATGGAACATTGACGTAGTTGGGGGTGACAAAAAACACAAAATGAGAGAGAGAATTGAACTTAGATCTGAGATTTACAGTTAGGATCGGCAAGGGAGAAGTAAGCAGCAGAAAAAGGATGGCGGAGTGGGAGTACTTGTGAGGCAGGAAGCAGGTATAGATGTAGAGGACTGGGATTAGGAGGGTTGAAATGGGTGAGGATATTATGGCAGTACGTCTGGAATATAAGGTGCGTAAGGGAAGAGAAAGGATCTTGGTGATAGTGTGTTACATGACAGTGGAAGGAACAGGAACGAGAGCCGAGAATGAAAAGAAGTATATAATTGTGCAAAGGTTTGTAGAACAGAATAGGAGTGAAAATGTGATTGTGATGGGAGACATGAATGGTCCCATTGGGGGGGTAGGGGGGGGAGTAAATGGAAAAGGCCAATTGCTGCCTGGCTTTGCAGAAGAGAATGAATTATAAATTTTGAATGTGACCCTGGCTGAAGGAAGAGTGACCTGGAGTGGAAGGGAGAATGAATCTGCCATTGACTTTATGTTAGTGAACCGGAATGCTAGGGAACGGGTGAGAAGTATGTGGGTGGATGAGGAAACGACAATTGACGTAGCGAGTGACCATAGCGTCATGGTAATGGAGTATGAGTGTTTGAAGGAAAAAAGAGTGAACGTGAAAGAGGAGAGGAATGGACGTTGGAAGCTTAGAGATGCAGACTGAGATTATTTCAGAGAAGTGGTGAGTAATGCTGGGTGAGTAATGCTGGGGTAATAAGCTGGGAGAGAATGGTTTGAGGGATGAGAGAGGTGTGGATGAGATAAATGAGAGATTGTTAAGGAAGCTTAACAAAGCGGCAGAAGAGAGCATAGGCAGAACAAGAAAGAGAGCAAATGGCAGGACAAGAAAGAGTTGGTGGAACAATGAGATCGACAAGGCCAGGAAAGAAAAGAAACAGTCAAATAGGAAGTGTAGGAGTTGAGAAAGAATAGGTTTAAACAGTGAAGCTGAAAGAATAGAGTATGAAAGGGCATGGGAAGAGTATAAGAGTAAGCAAAAGGAGGTGAAATGCTTGGTGAGGAAGGCAAGAGTGAATGAAGAGAGAAAAGTGATCAGAGAACTTGGGGAAAAAGGTGACGAAGGAGGTAGGGAATGGTATAAGTTCTTGAGAGGAGAAGAGAATAAGCATACAGGAAATGTAGAAGAACTAGTGGTGAATGGCAGGTCACTAAGAGAGAAAAAGGAAATGGTCAGAGCTGTAGAAGACTTCTGGAAAGAGATTGCAGGTGTGAATGAGCCTGATAGTGACTTAGGGAACGTCACCTTAGGGAGGAAAATAGAGGAAATGATGGATGAAGAAATTAGAATGGATGAGATTGAAGGATATGTAAGAAAACTGAAAAATGAAAAAGCCCCTGGAACGGACGGTATCCCGAATGAATTCTATAGAGAGGGAGGTGAGGGAGTAATTGAGGGAATGCATGAGTTGTTTGGACATATATGGAGAGAGGAAAGGGTGCCTGGTGCCTGGAATGACAGTAGAGTGACCCTCATACGTAAGGGAGGACACAAGAGTAGGAAGGAGATTAAGAATTACAGGCCAATAGCGGTGTGTGACACGGTATGTAAGATTTTCTGTGGTGTACTGAATGAAAGACAAGGTGAAGTTGTGGAAAGAAATAAGGTGATTTGGGGGAAGAGCAAATGGATTTAGAAAAGACAGAAAGAGGTGAGGACAATATGTTGTAGTGAATGAAGTGAGGGGAGAGAACAAGGAAGGATGGGAAAAAAGAAATATCTAGCCTTTCTAGATATGAGAAAGCGTATGAAGAGTGGATAGGAAAAATGCTATGGTAAGGTTTTTGGAGACGATTTACATGAGTGAGAAGGTTGTTAAAATAATAAGCAGTGTGTATGAGAACACACAGGCCAAGTTCAGTATGGGTGGGCCTCGAGACTGGATGGGTGAATAGTAAGAGAGGAGTAAGACAGGGCTGTGTCCTTTCTCTTCTACTTTTTGGATTATATGTTGAGGAAATGGCAGTGAGAGTGAAGCGTACAGGTCTGGGGTGTGAAAATTGGAGATGAAGTATTGAGTGTACTGATGTATGCAGATGATGTGGTGATCCTTAGTGAAAACCCCCAATGAGCTACAAGGGATGCTGAATGCTATGACTGAGTTATGGAAGGGACTTCAATGTTAAGCTCAGTAAGGAGAAGACTCAGGGTTGGTGGTGAATGGGGATGACTCTGATGATGACAGGATTTGGATGGTGGGTGGGAATGAAAATAAAGAGAACGAAAGAGTACAAGTATCTGGGTATTTGGTTGGATAATAAAGGATGTGGATGTGAAAAACTAAACATGAGAGGATAGCTAAGCCAACCAGTGGGTTGGAAGGCTAAGGCAGGGGTGGCAAGTGTCGGGCCAACAAGTATGAAGTGGGGAGAGGACTATGGAAAAGTGTGGCAGTCCTAGCATTATGTATGGCCTGAAACAATGGTGTGGTCTAGGAAGGAGTTGGACAGATTTGGGAAATAACACAAACAAAGCAGGCAGAATAGCATTAGGGGCCAATAGGTATGTGGCAGTGGAAGCGATTAGAGGAGACATGGGAAAGGAGCACGTTTTAGAGAGAGGATAGCAAAGGCAGGACTGAGGTTTCAGAGCTAGACTGCAAAAGAATGGATGACAGCAAGTGGGCAAGTAAGGTTTGGGATGGAATAGTATGGGAAGTGGATGAAAAGACTCAGTAAAAGTGGAAAGATGGAAAGGTGAACTGAGAATGTTTGTGACAGGAGTGATGAGACATGGGAGTATGGCTGTGTGGCAAAAGGGAAATAAATAGGAGAGTGGAGAGAAAGGGAAAGAAGAATGGCTGAGGGGAATGAGTGAGAAATCAACACTGGAATGGTACAGAGAAAGGACTAGCCACGGTATGAAAGGTTTTTATGATGGTGGCTATGGAGGGGGTTCACTCTTCAGAGCCAGAACAAAGTCGCTGGAGGAAATAGCCGTATGTACAGGGGAAGAATGGTGACAAGCAAGGTGTGTGTGATGTGTGGACAGGAGTGGATTTAAACCGTGGAGCACTTGATGCTGGAATGTGAACGGTATGAGTATGCTAGAACAAAGATTTGGAGGTAGGGTAGGAGAGGTCGGGGGTGGAAGAATGGAGAGAGATGAGAGACAGGAGTGTGGAGATGGAATACCTGCTGGGGTTGTGGTTGCTGAGTGGAGGAGTGTCGTGTCATTTAGAGTGTAAAAAATTCTTGGAGAATTCTTGGAGAGCACGTAGGAGAGAAATGAGAGGCAGGGGGCCCCTCAGTGATGGGGGACCCCGTGTGGGGGGTGTGCTGGGAGGGGGGGGGGTGAAAACACCTAGCTGTGTTTTCCCCCCCCCCCCCTTTTTGCTTCTCTCCCAAAAAAGATTTCGCGTGTGGGAGAATGCCGGACCAAAGGCTTCACCGACAGCATCCGCTGGTGACTCCCAAATCAAGATCAAGATCAAGAACAAGTCACGAGTAAATAAAACATTGATGCGCTACTCTTTAGAGAGAGGAGCACGCGGGCAGGAGATTCCATCGCTTCAATTTGCCCGTAGCCTTTCTTTTAAGAGGGGCATGCCCCCCCCCCCCACACACACAGAATCTATCTTTTTAGTGATTCAGAGTAGGGATTCAGAGTTTATTGCACGGGGGGGGGGGAATTTTGGATAAGTTGTAATATTCCATAAGTCAGAAAGGGTTGGAGCCCCTATTGTTCTGACTTATGGAACTTCTACTGTAGTCTTATATCTATGATTTAATGTCATGTGATAAGGTTCAGGAAAAGGTTTTTGGTAATTTTTTGCTTTAAAATAATGTCTTGAAACATAATTATTATGTTGGTAATTGGAATGGGATTGTCTTTCAAAAATAGCGTTAATGTTGCGATCACATGTCCCAAAGTCACATGCTAGATGTCAACAAATAAAGTCTTCAAACATTCCTTAGGAAGGTCTAGGATGGTCCCCTCTTAACTCGTCATAGCTTTCATTAAAAGCATTAGATTAAACTTTTTCCTCTTTTTGCTCTTCCCCCTTCTCTTCCTCTTCTTAATCACTTGTATCTATGATATCAATCAGTAGCACTGGCATGATAAGATTGTAGGACAACACTGGATCCAACACATCGTTGTCAGGTCTTACCAAACCCTGCGCTATGTCATAGGGTTTTGGCCCCTCTAGAATGCATTCAGCATTGTGTTTGTACAAGGTGACATGATAGCTTTCATGCTGAATATGCAGTATCATAGCAGTATTATGGGGAGGCGGTGACCGAGTGGTTAGCGCCTTGGAGTGGTGAACTCAATGTCCCGAGTTCGAATCTTGCCGGGGGGAACTCTTTCGACCTTCTTTAATGCGGTCGACAATAGCCTGGTAGAGGAGCAGAAGGTCCCGAGTTCAAGTCTCACCATGGAGCAACTGTCAAATCCATCGTCGAGTGGTTGAAGAAACCCGCATGCAGTTATAACTGTTCTCCGACTGCGAGTGCGACGGAGGAAACACCAGGTGGCAGCAGGAGCCTAACTGAGGATCCGAACATCACAAATAACGGGATCTTCACCTAAGACCACAGGTGCCACTATAAAAATCCAGCCTGCTTCACCAACAGGCGAGGGCGACTGACATCACGACTTTCCAGAAGCCTACAGGCGCTATAGGCTCCAACGTAAAAAATAATAATAATAATAATAATGATGAAAAAAGAAAAGAAAAGTATAGCACTGAGGAAGATGTTTTATAAGGAAGTGTGTTTTTTCTGTCCTTTCCCACCATCTAGCAGAGCAATTTATGATGAACCACATCAACTGAAGACTCAAATTGTGTGTGTACATCAGGCACCCTCAAGTTGAACCCTCAAGGGCCTCAGCCAAGGCAGTTCAATAGCCCCTCCTAAAAGGTACGTAGGTCATTTTACTTATGTGTTAACATTCCTCCACATTTTTTAGGCATACTTTTTTCTATCTAGAATTTTTTTTTTAGATATTTCTGGGGGAGCACAACATGCCCTCTAGCGACAAGATTATGAGTTGAGGAATGAGTGAAAGGAAGCAGTACCTTGAGATAGTTAAGGTACATTGAGACGAGTCTTGTGAAAAAATAATTGTGAAGGAAATAATGGGTCTTTGTAGGAAAGAAAGACCACTTGAAAGGTGAAAGGATCGGATGAAGGAATGTGAATATGTGTGTAAAAAGAGGTGATAGAAGAAAGATGAGGGTGATGAATAGGTGAGGCAGGAGCAGGAAGATGTGAAGGCTTTTCTACTGCGCCCATCCCCTTGAGGGATGCTCCAGAAGGGAATAAGTTCTCAGAGCTTTAGAATAGAAACATTATTGTACTCAATATTGTACATTCCTTTTGGCTCTTATGCGTCGCTCTCTTTTCTTAAATGTTCATCTTGCTTTTGTTCATTATAAACTTTTAAGGTTTCTCCTCACACAAACAGTACTATTAAGTCTTATACCAATTTTATATTTTTCACTCAGCTTGTTATAGTGTCATTTGTAAACAGTATTGTATTGAACTTCCACTTCTTTCTGATCTATACATATGTCTACAACAAAATTCCTGACTTTTGCATTAATATATATGACTGCTATATCCAGAAACAAGTTAAATAACCACGGTGACACTATCCATCCATGTTTCAAAGCTGCTATGATTTTGAAGTATTCACTCATCTCTTCTTTAACTATTATTACACATGCATGTAATACCATCGTTTTTTATTACTTTCACCCAGTTCAACACTCACTATTGAATGCTTTGAATGAAGTTTACTAAATAGAAGATTGGAGTTGAGTATGTCGATGTCTGGGATTGTTGTGCAATTGCTACCAGCATCACCACCTTCCTATGCAACCAGAACTCTTGATAGCCAGCCTCACCCACTCATTACTCCCGGGCCTCCTCATCACTTAATTATTCTATTTTCTGCAATTATTCTTGGTGTTTTATGCCTTATCTTATCATGTGGCATGACAGTGAAATATAACTGTGTAATATTATAATGGAAAAGCGTAAGACTTCCTTCCCAAGGAAGTTAACCATCAAGTTACCAAGTTGGTAGTTCTGTCCTGTGACTTTCTATCTCATTACAAGTATATAGACACTAGTTAGGGGCCTTACTGTACCAGGTAGAAGTTTTTGGTGTTCATGAGTGGTGGGGTAGTAGGGGGTGGGGGTGGTGTAGGGTAAATAGGGGTGGTTTAGGCCTAGTCACGGCACAGGGGTGCTATATTAACATTTGTGTTATGGTTCTCAATGGTGCGAGAGACGCGATTTTTGGTAACTCAGTACGACTTGCTACATTAACCGTGCCTTAAAAGGGACTACTGTATTCCAATCTTACACTTAATCCTACACTATTCTTGTTCCCTTCCAACCATACTCAGTCACACATTTCCACACCCTAACATACATCAGAATTGCATAAGTGTCCTTCTTCCTTCTTCCTTCACAGCTTTCATCCAAACACACTGCGTCACCAAACATTCCTTCATATAGACCTATTATCTTCCTTCCAGCACTCAATAGCATATTGACCACTAAGGTGGGTCTCACTTAAATCTAACACAACTACTCTCCCTTTAAGGCAACTCAACAACCATTCTTATCTTTCTTACATATTTCACCCAATTCGCATTATCCACTGTCATGTATTCAATCAATACTTTTTTTCTAATGTTATCCTCTCTTTTCGATATATATATATGTGGATCATCTTATGCTCAAGGAAGGTGTATACTAGGAACAACCCTCTTTTAGCATAGACATATACATAGACATAGCTACCAAATAGTACTCACCATTGTCATTTAGTCCTGGTAAGATAGACACTATTCATATTAGACTAGAAGGGGGAAAGTTGTCAGGAAATGGAAAATCCAAATTAACCAAGGGGATGTGAAAAGAAAGCACAAATATTTTACTATATTACTTTGTCATTTTTTGTCCAAAACTGACAGAGTTTGGTGGCAAGGTGGACCCTATATTTGCATTTGCAAAGTAGAGTAGCTGGTACAGTGATAATCTATCTTTAAAGTCTTCACAAAGCATGGTAAAATCCATATCATATTTGCCATTATACATACCAAAGTGGATGTTGTTGTTTACATTAGAGATGTTGGCCATCTTTCTTTTGCCCATTTCTTTTCGTGAACTACGGGTCAAACACGCATGATTTTTCCCCACATGATAGCATTACAGGTTGGCTCTGTCTAGACTACACTATGACAACTGCTGGGCCTCAATAATCTAATGTGAAAATATAACAGTTTGAACATGCCTACTCTCCCCCCTACTCCCACTTCAGAGCTTTCCTCAGTGCATACATATATCTACAGTTGTCACTTATAAGACACGATTGATGTCGCAGGTCATGACCCCGTTGCTGAAAATTTTTTTCCCCCACACCATTGAAATTAATCATATAAGTGCTGTAGTAACCCCCGTGCCAAGATTAGGCCTAAACCATCCCTATTTACCCCACTTAGACCCAACTTAGAGATATGCAGTAGACATTTTAGTTATATTGGGCATACAGTCACAAGAAAAATACACGCTACAGCACTTTAAAAAAACAAAAACTCTTACCTGTTCCCAGCTGAACCCTGTGCCTTATGTTTTTCCCCTTAGTGATAGGATGGGAACAGCCCATAAGCTGGAACTAGTGACTGCATGGTTAGGGAAGGAAGTCTTGCAGTTGCCGATTTTCATCTAAACCCGTTTACATTTAAATATCAGGGCCCATACAACGAGATGAGGCAAAAACAGACACGCAGAAAAATTGCAAGAAACAGAAGAGTTTAGTGATGGGACCAGCTTGTGCAGCCAGACCAGCCACTACATTTGAACCAGCCAGATTTCACAAAGTAGGATGTGTTTCGTAGACTACACTTCAGGATCAGACTGAATTGATGTGCAGACACCAAGAGCACCTCACCATCTCAAAACCCGAACACAGCTCATCAATGCAAATTACTGCTAAAAAAAAAAACTTACAAAACAGTCAACAATCACTTATCCTGTTACTAAGGAAGGGAAAAGGCAGAACATGAAGCTGCGTAAGGAGTTGATGATATAGTCACTGTTGAATTTATCAGCCCAATTAACCCCGAGGAGTTTACTAGGTATATTGATTATAAGTTACTGCAGTACGAGCGATTTTGGTTGCGTATCTATAGAAGAGCGCCGCATATGGTGGCAGCAGTGGCAAGCCATCAGCCACCCAACTCATATTGTCTTTATTCAGTCAACTTCAAAGCATCAAATACAATTATGTTGTCTTTCCTTATCGATTATGGTATTTATACATGTACTATATACTGTATTGATTTTTCGGGGATCTAAAACGCATATTTTTCCCTTAAAAATTTGACCAAGAAATTTACCATGCGTCCTGTAGGTCAAAGGTAAGATTTTTTATATCATCTGAGTTAAATACCCTGTGTTAATTCACAGTATTAATTGTATGTTGATATCAACAGTATGTCCATTTGCATGCACCAAGACAATGTTGACTTAAAATGTTTGAGATTATATATAGCTGAGCATTATATACCATGCATTTTTTTTAAAATTATTGTTAGTTTTTCAGTTTAGTGATGTGTCAACTTATAAAACATACACTGTATAAATTATAAAATCATCAATGAACGTAGGGCCCCCTAGCCCAACTTTTTCTTATGGGGGTAGCCGGGGCGGTGCAGAGGCGGCGCCTGCCCGTCGAATCACTCCTGGGATCAACCTGCGGAGGGTTCTTCGTGTGGGCTCGTGGAACGTTCTGAGCCTCTCAGACGATCATCGACTACCTCTCCTATCGGGCGAGCTCAGTAGGCTGAGGGTGGATACAGTGGGACTCTCTGAGACGAGGAGGCCTGGCAGTGGCGAGACTAGCAGTGGGGGTTACACCTACTACTGATCCGGCATGAGCAATGGTCACCGTGTACGGGGAGTAGCTATAGGCGTCTCCAGCAAAATGCAGCCGTCAGTTGTTGAGGTTACTCCGGTTGATGAGCGTATAATGCGAGTGAGGATGAAACACACTCTGGGTTTCATGTCTCTTGTTGCAGTGTACGCTCCTACCGAGATGCGTAAAACTGAAGAGAAGGAGATGTTCTACGCCAAACTCGACTCTGTATTAGACCAGTGTCCTCCTCGGGACACACTCATTGTCTTGGGCGACTTCAATGCTACTACTGGCACTGTGAGAGATGGCTACGAGTTGTGTGTTGGTCCCCATGGCTCCGGTACCAGAAACACCAACAGTTCTCTGCGTTCTGAACTTTGCAAGGTCCAGAAGGCTGAGAATTGCAGGTTCTTGGTATCAGAGACCAGAGCTGCACCGCTGGACATGGTATAGTAATGCCGGAGGGGTAGCTAAGGAGATCGACCACATCCTCGTTAGTACTCGTTGGAGGATCCTCCAGAACTGCAGGGTTTACCGGAGTGCTGAGTTCTTTGGAACAGATCACAGACTTGTTGTTGCTACACTTAAGCTTCATGTCAAGTCCAGAAGAATCTCAAGAGGTAACCATACTGTGTTTCATCTTGAGAAACTGAAGGACTTGACATGTGCTCATAAGTATGCGGTGGCAGTCTCAAATCGGTTTGATGTGTTCGGTGCTCTCGGGGATCCTGTAGAACTGTGGGATACCTTCAAACGTGAAACTCTACAGGCTGCCAAGGAGTGTATTGGGGAGCGCCCGAGGTCAAGGCGTGGTTTTGTCTCGACGGAGACGCTGGAGAAAATCGAGGAGAGTCGCGCTGCCAGGCTGGCTGGGAACCGGGACCAGCACAGGGCTCTGTCACGCCGGACTAGAACCCTCCTGAGGAGAGACAAGGAGAGGTATGTCAGGAGTCTCGCTGAGGATGTCGAGGGTCATTTGAACGCTAATGACCTCCGACCCGCCTACCGAGCCCTGAAGAAGCTCCGTTCCAAGTCTCCTTCTCGGGCGAGTGCTATTCGAACAGCAGATGGGCGCCTCGTGTCGGACATGGATGGGCAGATGGCTCGTTGGGCTGAGTACTTTGGGCAGTTGTTCACGGTGGACCCTCCAACTGAGCAGCTTCACACCACTGGGTTACAGGCAGTGGATGCCGATCCTCCCATTGACGAAACCGCACCCTCTCTTGACGAAGTCAGAGAGGCTGTAGCAAAGTTGAAGGGTGGAAAGGCAGCTGGTGTTTGTAATATCAGTGCGGAGCTCCTCAAAGCTGGGGGTGAGGCCATGATCCGCGGGTTGCATGTTGTCCTGACTGCCGTGTGGCAATCAGGTACCATTCCTCCTGACTGGAAAAGGGGGCTGGTCGTCCCTATCTGGAAAGGGAAAGGGGACCGTCAGGACTGCAACAATTACCGCGGTATTACACTGCTCAGCGTACCAGGCAAGGTGCTTGCCCATCTATTGCTGACACGAATTCGCAGTCATCTGGTGAAGCATCAGAGACCTCAGAAGTCTGGATTCACGCCTGGTAAGTCAACAACGGACCGTATCCTAGCGCTTCGTGTCCTGGTGTAACGCCGACGTGAGTTTCGACAGGGGATGCTTGCAGCCTATGTTGATCTCAAGAAGGCGTTTGACTCAGTGCATCGTGAGTCACTCTGGGATCTTCTGCGACTTCGAGGGATTCCTGCAAGGACTATTGGTTTGATAACTGGTCTGTATTCTGGGACTGAGAGTGCTGTGAAGTGTGGGGCAGGTGTATCCAGCTTCTTTCCTGTGAATACAGGAGTGAGGCAAGGGTGCGTCCTTGCCCCACCACTTTTCAACGCTTGTATGGACTGGGTATTGGACAAGGTTGTAGATCAAAGTGATTGTGGAGCATCCGTCGGCAACACCAAGATCACTGATCTTGTTTTTGCCGATGATGCAGTAATCTTTGCTGAGTCGCTGGAGGTCCTGGTGATGGCTCTCGAGGCGCTGCACGAGGAGGCAAAGCCATTGGGACTTGAGGTCTCCTGGCTCAAGACCAAGGTCCAGGTGTTTGGAGACTTATTAGATGAAGCAGTACAGTCTGTTCATGCGTGTGGCGAGGACATTGAGATCTTGGAAAGTTTTACATACCTTGGTAGCGCAGTCCATAATGACGGCGGGTCACGTCAAGAAGCCTTACGGCGGATTGGCATAGCCCACGGTGTTATGGACTCGCTCAGCGGGAGTATTTGGCGTTGTCGGTACCTGTGCAGGAGGACAAAGATCTGGATCTTCAAGTCGCTTGTGATACCTGTCTTACTCTATGGTTGTGAGACATGGACACTAAATAGTGACTTGAAGAGACGAATCAATGCCTTTGGTAATAAGTGTCTTCGCAGAATCATGGGGTATCGCTGGGATGAGTACGTGTCAAATCAGCGATTGCACCGTGAGACTGAATCGAGGCCTATTACCTGCATAGTCCGTCAGCGCCAACTTCGGCTATATGGGCATGTGGCACGCTACCCTGAAACCGATCCTTCCCATCGGGTTGTATCTGTAAGAGACAATCCGGCGTGGAGGAGGCCAAGAGGGCGCCCACAAGGCTCGTGGCTGGGGCAAGTTGATGTTTCTTGTCGAGAGCTGCTTGGTATGGGAAAGGAGCCTGCATGGGAACTCAACTCGCGCGTGGTGACCCCCGGGAGTGGCGTCGTAGGGTGGGCGAGGCGACGCGCCCCCCGGCGTATGCCCCCAATGATTGATGATTGAATGAACTTGAACAAAGTTTTCCAAATCAATGAAGTAATAAACTACGTACATGCTATAAGAGTTGAAGCCAAGCCACTCCAGTGTTTTGAGACAGTTGAATGCGCGAGTAATTAGGCCATCAAAATAACCGTGGTTAAGCTTTGAGCGTTAATTTACTGCGTACTAGAAAGAAAGGATGCACATTACAAGTGGTCAAATGGTTCTATATGTCACTTATGCACCCACAAAACATATTGATAAGATGGATGAACGTATTGAAACCTAATTTTTATGATATTTCATTCAAAAATCTTGTTAGGCTAAATTGAGGTGCATGTGATACATCGGTGCGTCTTAGACGCCTGAAAATGAGATGTTAGTAAGTTTGAGACAGCGTGCAGGTGTGTAGGAATAAGTGTATATGTATGTGACTTACCGTATGTCAGTTTTGAAGGATCGGAACCATGTTTCTTGTTGACAAACCCGCGTATTTCATGTAGAGGTAGCAATTTATGCCACCGCGTCTTTAAAAAAAAGAAGTCTCATATCTGCTTCTTACAAATACTACTTGTACTATCTAAGTACCTTACCTAATGAACCAACAGTGTTGTTGCGCTTGCAGTAGTCTGGAGACTCAAGGAGGTACACCAGGTCTTCCCCAGTGGGTACATTGAACTGGGGATGCTTCACTTGAAGTTTGCCTCGGCGATTGATCTTGACCTCAGTTGCCCCATCATACTTGTCCTTAAGCTGGTCACCTGAAAGATTGACCAATACTATATAGGCTTCTGGACATACTACCTAACAAACTAGTAAAAAAAAAAAAAATATATCATTGAAATGAATATAACAATTATTATGAAATTATGTATCTTTTGCCGTTATATCAAAATAAATTATATTTTATCTCTATTCTGAAATAAATATATGATGAAATCCTTATAATAAGAGCCTTTATTCAGAAATTACTATATAATGAAATTATTCAATAATCATATACATTTTGTAGCATATCATGTGACATATTCATGGTTTAGAACTTTAGATTATCAGTTATGGATCCCAAACAGTACACATGGAGCTATGTGAATCATGGCTATCACAATGTTCATAACAATGAATGGAATATCTAATTCAATAATATATACTGTGGAAAAGTGTTTGATGAAGTTGTTACTTGAGCTAAGATGCTTACAAGACTCATATGTAATTTTCACTTTTTTTTCTCTTATTTTTACATCTGTGCCTATAGCGCCTGTAGGCAGTGTTCTCCAGGGCTCGGATGGCAGGCCCTGGAGGTTCACTTGAGGGCTATGCTGGTTGGTGGTGCCCCGGGCGGGCCTCGCGGTTGTTGGGCGGGGTGGCGCGGGCAGGATTTTATTTTATAGTGACGCCTGTGATTAGAGGTTCATGCTGCCCCCCTGTGTCCTCCGATGCACTCGCAATCGAAGGTAGAGTTATGGGCAGCATGTGAGTGTTCTTAGGTCACTCGACGGTGCAGAGAAAGATCTTAAATGGATTTTACAGCCCTCATCGAGGATCGAACTCGGGTCACCGGGAACGCCATTCGAAAACTCTAATCACTCTGCTACCGCCTCCCCTAAGGGAGGATCACTAAGGATGTAGATCACTACATATTAACAATACATATTTACTATAGCTTACTTGATGATAGGCAAGAAAACCTTAAATCAGTGTCCATTTGTGCTTCTCCCCGGGGTAAGCCACTCATAGATAGTTTTCCCAAACCTTTCAGAGGTATTGTTCGTTTTGATATCTTGTATCAAATATTTGCACAACATTTTGCCTTCTATTACAAGAGAAAAGAAAAGAATATTTTATTCAACTATTTTACCTTTAAAATGGGGACGGGACTGCATGCGCATACTCGCGCTGTGTTGTTATTGTGAACATTTTAATATACACTCTATGGTAGTAAAAGTTGGGTTGTCAAAGACGGTGGATATCGAGAGTGGAACATTATGAAAAGTTTTCTAAGCTGGATGTGTGAGGGATGGCTCTACATCTAACTTTCTCTCTGTTGAACATCATCTCTCCTCCTCTAAACCTCATCTTCTTTTCCTCACCGAAACACAGTTGTCTGTGAGCACTGACAGCAGACCTTTTTCTGTCTCCTCTTACTGTCTCTATTCTTATTTTTAATCCAAAGCTGGCTGTTGCGTATATGTGCGCAATGACATCACTTGCTCTCGTGCCCACGGCCTTGAATCTTCCGAATTTTCTACCATCTGGCTTCGACTTCAATGTCACTCTCTTACTAAATTTATCTGTGCTGTATATCTCTCACCTAACTCCTCTGACTATGTAAAATTCTTCGACTATTTAACATCAAAAGTGGAGCACATCTCATCTCATTTTCCTTTAGCAGAAATTTCCATTCTTGGGGACTTCAATGTTCACCACCAGATTTGGCTATCATCTTCTTTCACTGACCAATCTGGTGAACAAGCCTACAACTTTTCTATCTTCCAAGACCTAGACAAGCTGGAACAGCACCCTACCCTACCCTGACCGCCTTGGAGACACGCCCAACATTCTTGATCTTTTCCTAACTACTAACCCTTCTGCTTACTCTGTGAAACTATTCTCTCCGTTGGGTTCCTCCGATCACAATTTTATTTCTGTAACCTGTCCTATTGCTCCGGTACCGTCTCGGGACCCATCTAAGCGGAGGTGCTTCTGGCACTTCAACTCAGCTAAGTGGGAAGACCTAAGGCAGTACTACTCTGATTTTCCATGGAATGATTACTGCTTCCATGTCAAAGACCCATCTCTTTGTGCAGAGCGCATAACTGATGTCATAGTCTCTGGCATGGAGGCGTACATTCCACACACTTTTTCTAATCCTAAAGCCCGTCAACCTTGGTTTAACTCTGCTTGTTCTCATGCTGTCCGGGATAGAGAGGTGGCTCACAAACGGTACCGTAAGCATCCATCTCCTGAAACTCATGCCCTTTATATTTCTGCCCGTAATCATGCCAAATATTTACTTCAAATTACCAAAAACTCTTTCATTCATAGAAAATGTCAAAATCTTTCTGAATCAAATTCCTCTCGTGACTTCTGGCATCTAGCAAATAACATCTCTAACAATTTTTCTTCCTCATCTTTCCCTCCTATGCTTCACCCAGATGGCTCCACAGCTGTCTCATCTACTTCTAAAGCTGAACTCTTCGCTCAAACCTTTGCTAAAAATTCCACTCTGATTGATAAAGGGCTTGTTCCTCCTTCTCCTCCACCCTCTGACTATATTATGCCTGTCATTAAGATCCTTCGGAATGATGGTTTTCTTTGCCCTTTCTGGCCTAGATCCTCGGAAGGCTTACGGTCCTGACGGAGTCCCTCCTATTGTTATCAAAAACTGTGCTTCTGTGCTTGCCCCTTGGCTGGTCAAACTTTTCCGTCTTTGTCTATCTACTTCCACCTTTCCTTCTTGCTGGAAGTTTGCCCCACATCCAACCTGTTCCTAAGAAGGGTGACCGTTCTAATCCTTCAAACTACCGTCCTATAGCTTTGACTTCCTGCCTTTCTAAAGTTTTTGAATCTATGCTTGATAAGAAGATTCTTAAGCATCTATCTGCTCACAATCTTCTATCTGATCGTCAGTACGGTTTCCGTAAAGGGCGATCTACTGGCGATCTTCTAGCTTTCCTAGCTGAATCTTGGTCATCCTCCTTTAGGGGTTTCGGTGAAACTTTTGCTTTTGCCCTTGACATATCAAAAGCTTTTTATAGAGTCTGGCACAAATCTTTAATTTCCAAACTACCCTCAATCGGTTTCTATCCTTCTCTCTGTACCTTCATCTTAAGTTTCCTTTCAAACCGTTCTATTGCAGCTACTGTAGACGGACATTGTTCTTCTCTTAAATCTATCAATAGTGGTGTTCCCCAGGGTTCTGTCCTATCACCCACTCTCTTTCTATTATTCATTAATGATCTTCTAAGTCTAACTCAAAGCCCTATCCACTCCTACGCTGATGATTCTACCTTGCATTTTTCAACGTCGTTTATTAGACGTCCAACTCAACAGGAACTAAGTGATTCACGGAGAGATGCCACCGAGCGTCTAACTTCTGATCTTTCTATAATTTCTGATAGGGGCAAAGCAAACCTTGTTTTGTTCAATGCCTCAAAAACCCAATTTCTTCACCTATCTATTCGACAAAACCTACCAGATAACTATCCCCTCTTCTTCAATGACACTCAACTGTCTCCTTCTTCTACAATGAACATTCTAGGACTATCTTTTACTAAAAATCTGAACTGGAAATCTCCCATCTCATCTCTTGCTAAAACAGCTTCTAAGAAGTTAGGTGTGCTGTGGCGTCTGCGTTCTTTTTTGTTCTCCCTCCCAATTGCTTGCTCTGTACAGGGGCCTTATCCGCCCATGTATGGAGTATGTCTCACATGTTTGGGGAGGATCCACTCATACAGCTCTCCTAAACAGGGTTGAGTCAAAAGCTTTTCGTCTCATCAACTCCTCTCCTCTGACTGACTGTCTTCAATCTTTATATCACCGCCGCAATGTTGCTTCTCTTGCTCTCTTCTACCGTTATTTTCATGCTCACTGCTCTTCTGAACTTGCTAACTGCATGCCTCCCCCCCTCCCGCGGCCTCGCTGCACAAGACTTTCTACTCATTCTCATCCCTATTCCGTCCATCTTCCTAATGCAAGAGTTAATCAGTATCTTTACTCTTTCATCCCTTTCACTGGTAAACTCTGGAACTCTCTTCCTGTTTCTATTTTTCCACTTTCCTATGACTTAAATCTTTTCAAAATAAGAGTAACAAGACACCTCCCGAACTAAATTGGCTCACCCTTCTTTTTTATTTTATTCTCTTACTGTCTTCTTTATAGGGACTGGCAACTAAGCGGGCTTTGTGTTACCCATTTTTGTTGTGCCCTTGGCCAGTTCCTTGTGATGTAGAAAAAAATAATAATAAATAAAATAAAACATGTGAGGGGTTGAGAAGCGCATTTTAGATTTAGTGCATCACTGACATAATGAGGATTGGCAGATGGCAGTGTAGTTAAGATGAATAAAAATGAGTGGTTAAACATAGTAAACTGTTTTGCAGCGTCCATCAAAGATATAATTTGAGGTCCTCAGGGGATACCTAGTAATAAAAGGGAGTTGACAGATAGGTGCAACTTAAGAAACTGCCAACTATTGACAAAGTCTGGCCAATCTAATCATGGAATCTGCTCTTCGTAATAATTATGATGTTACAATTAGGTGCTGGAGTTCTGCATGACAAATTTGCTAGCTCTTCCCAAGAAAGACAGATTTTAAGTTATGATAGAAGAAAGGAGTTTAGGCACATAGCTATGATGGAAATAAGATAAGAGGATTAAAGCAAATATCCATACCACAGCACAATTGAAATACTTACAAAAAAAGAGGAAAGGAAGAGATATTAAAGAAAATTGATGAAAGTTATGATTTAAATGTCCATAACCCATAGACGTTACCTACGTAAATACTACAAAATCTTGAAAATCCTCCATAATGGTGAAAGTTTTAGCTTTAGTAAGTGCAATAAAGATGTTTAGTTAACAGTGATCTTAGTTTTGTAAAACAGCTGAACAATGTTTACATCACACTCAGAAATGTTACCTATTAACAATATGCAGCTTGAAAATATAGAAATGAAGTGGAATACAAGGATAATGAAAAACTATGAAGATGGCCTATCTAAGAAGATTTACTGAGATGATTTATCAATTGCAATAGACACTAACTGTAATGTAGAAGTGAAGTAGGAATGAATTATAGTGTGTGTACACGATTTAGATCCAAAAGCAATGGCCCATTGTGCTACTCCTCTCTCAAGCAAGCAGTTAATTGATTAGCTTACATAAAATTATACCATATTTGTGCAAATCTCTAAACTCAAAAGTGCTTGCTACCGATCCATATCAAGTAGGATTGTCTAAATATAATTTATGAGATAATTAAGAGGAAAGCAATAATATCAAGACATTAACAGTTCAGAAACGTTGTGGAAACACATAATTATGTATCAGAGACGGGTTAAGGCATTGAGACAGATAAAATTGTGTATCAGTGGTGGTTTAAGAAAAGGATATAAATATGAGTTTTGAGCTGAAAAGTCTTTTGTACAGAATAATTCTAGAGAAAAGAAAAAAGCTGCTATCAAAATATAAGGACAAATACAAAATGCCTACTAAAAACAAAAGTTTAATGCTCTACTGTTTGCAATCAAAGTATATTGCTGAAAGTTATATTACTAAAAACAGAGCTAGAAACTCTTAGTCCATTGGGAGATAGAATGCATACACAGGGCACTGGAGAAGTGTGTGACTTTGGCTGTTAAAGTGATGTTACCTAACTGATTGGGTGATTGCAAATACTTTGAATCAATTTCTTTCACAAATGCACAAGTATTTCTTGCAAACCAATGAGTTGCTTCCAAGAGAGGGGAATGGTGCCAGGGTGTATGGTCTGCGGGCCTGAGTAGGGTACGGGAACTGTAGTAAAAGTGTATTTGTCACATTGATGCGGAGTGTAAGGAGAAGCCATCTTTGACATGAGGGAGTATTAAAAAGTATATGAATGAATCACAAGACTTATGGGGAGTAACGGATGTGTGCTTACACAGCCATTGAAGAATTGTAGTCTGATGTAATGAAAGTGACTGTCATGTAAAATATGTAAAAGGCAGATGTCATTAACAATGCACATAATACAAAATGTAAAGTAGCCTTCACATAAATGATGTCAAGAGAGTCAACATTAGCTATGAAAAGCAGTATGTTGTTGTGAAGAACAGGATAAGTGATAAAGTCAGTCTTGTGCAAACCCAAGTAAAACTAATAGTCACATTATTAATGTAGCTACTACCTACTGCAGTCATAAGGCCGAAACAAAACTGGATGGCTTTTGCAAAATAGAGAAGATAGTTAAAACAAAAATTGAAATACCCCATGAGGGGCAATTACATGAAGGTAAATAGTAATGCAGTGAATGGCATTACAATATAAGTTTTTGTTTTAGAATTGAAATAAACAAGATTCATAAGAAAATAAAGATATGAAAGATAGGCTGCTTTCATGAATAATATGTTTACCAATAGAAAATATTCAAGACTAAGCATAAATGGTAGCACAATAACCATATAGTGATTGAAACTGAAATGGTAAGTACGTGAAAAAGTTTTTTAAATGTGTAATCTATGGTAAAGGTAAGAGGTTCTTTTTTTATTCAATGGTCTTTGATAATAAAATTATACTTTAGGACTTACCAACTTCCCTGAAGGAGCCCAACTGTTGCCAGCAGGTGATTAGCGAGCATGACCCAGACACACCATGACATTTGCAATTCACTTGAGTCTTGCGGATCACACCCTAGAGATAAAAATTAAACAAAAAAAATCAAAATCATTGAAGACACATTTTCCTGATAAAATTTCCTGTATTCTTAAGGTTTTTTATTTCTGCTATTTTCCAGGCCATCTTGAGTTCTGCTTCGCTAAGTGTTTTATTAATTTACAATGCAACATCACAACTAGAGTACAGCGTTCATGACCCTCCTCCATAAGGTCCCTATGTATGATTACTGTACAGTGTTGTACTTGATTACATAATATTTATATTATATATTTATCATACTTATTTATGCGTATATACTATTATAGCGTATTTACTGTACAGCAATTTTCTCCTGCTCTCCACTATTTAGCCACAATTGTTAATACAGATGTCATGCGGTTTGCTCACATCATGTTCAGTATAAAATACTACAACACATGACTTCACTTTAATAGTCGTGTTCCTGCGCCTCAGTTGGATATATATTTCAAAGCAATCAATTTATATTTGACAATGAATATATTAATGTAAAAAAGGAAAAAAAGTCATATTCAATAATTTCATTGAGCTATGGTCTGTTTCAATAAATACGGTTACATAAAGCTCTATCAAGCCAAAATTATATATATACCAATACAATACCTACAAAATGCATATCTTTTAGCCAGGTTTATGTCAATCATTATTACATCATATAAAGACAATTTATCAATCATCGATATTTGTAAAAAAAAACCTGTGATTACACAAAGCAAATTCGGCCCCTCTACATTTTCCTCAAATGCATATGCTACTGTACTTGTACCTAAATCACGTACATCAAATGTAAATGTATGGATGTATGCTATGTGTTTCAGTCTGAATCCTGTCTAACCTAAAGCCAAATTTAGCATAATTATAACTCTGTCTTAAGTTGAGTGACTCACATGGTGAATGAAACAATCCAGATACATCCCATCCATCTAATGTCAACCATGAGCATGTTTGATGAAGCTGACAACTGCATATTCTTGGGAAAATTAAAACATTAGTTTATTCATTATATACTTCATATCTCTTTTCTTACCCTCCTTCCCGCCTCGTTGTTGTGGAGGTTCATCAGCTGGCGACCCTGCTTGAGGGACCCCCGCTTGTAGTTCTTTTCCCGCTCCCGCACGTCAACAAAACCTTGGGCAAACCTAGAATACAAACATACATCAGCATACTTTTCCTTTCGTTAACATAAGAACATAAGAAAATAAGGAAGCTACAAGAGGCCGTGAGACCTATACGAGGTAGTTCCTGTTACTTAACACTACCTACATCCACCTTTCATCCCCATTCCTTGATTCACTTAAATATAACACACTCCTCATACTGAAGAAAGGGCAGGTGGCGGGGATTTTCTGATAAGCAAGTGAGGTGAAGAATAGTTGACAGGACGCATTTCTTAATTTTCTCTCCCAGCATGTTAATCAAAACCAGTGGTTCTTAAAACCTTTTCATCGGTCCGCACCCCTTCCAGACTCTCAACTATTTCTCGCACTCCCTCTAGACTCCCAACTATTTCTCGCACCCCCTACTATCTGAGCAATAGCTCAGGAGTATGGGATTAGTAAAGGACCGTATTAAAATACCCTAGGAACGTCTAGGGCTTATACATATATATATATATATATATATATATATATATATATATATATATATATATATATATATATTATATATATATATATATATATATATATATATATATATATATATATATATACATATATATATATATATATATGCATATATATATATACGTATATATATATATATATATATATATATATATATATATATATATATATATATATATATATATATATATATATATATATATATATATAATATTAGTGATGGATCGAGTGGTCGGTTTTTGGACTGCGGTTATTATATACTAGGAAAAATGCGTAATTATTAACTGGAATATTACGTCATAGTGCGATTTAGCCACACTTGGTACATAATATATACTAAATACCTTATGTTGAACACAAGTTTTGCAACACACAAATAGCGGTAAATTATATGTACTGTCAATAGTGAAGTATATTTTAAACTTAAATCTATATATATAAATCTCAAAATTTGTCTGTCTGTCTGTGTGTCTGTATGTTCGTTATAGACTCGGCTACAGATGGCCAAAACCCCACATGCTGCACATATTTGGAATCCTCATGACCCAGCGGAGAACATAGGGTATGTTTCGATGGGCGTGGCCGACCCTGGTGGGCGTGGCCAGCAAAAACAACCTAAAAACGGCTGTGGCTGCTAAACCGTGCGAGATACAGACTTGACACTGTAGTCCAAAATTGTTGGCCGTGATCGACTAGGGGGATGGAAGATGTTTTGAGGGGCGTGTCCGACCCCGGTGGCCCTCCGCAGGAGCTAGGAGAAAGGTGCCCGGAGGGCACCCTTTCTGCTAGTAATAAATAAGCTACGAGTTTAAGTGAATTTTAAATTTAAGTTCATGCATATTTCTTTAGTCTCAAAATGGCCTATATTAGTGTGTTTTACAGTATTTTATGTGATAATGTTATAGAACAAACATTTCCGAAGATAACAGTCTATCATTTATACTGATAAATGTATTTGGTAGGGGATAAATTACTATGGAAGTAAACTTTTTCCCCGGGTTCCTCGGCCAGCCTCACGGCCAGAGTCGATTTGTTATTGTTTATCACTTGATCATGACGTCACGTGCATACTACCTATACTAAGCTTTCACAACCGCAACCGCACTTATGGAACGGCTGTTGCGGTTGCGGTTGTGAATTTTTGTGCAGTCGTAGTGCGGTTGCGGTTGCGGTTGCGGTAATTCGAGCCAACATTAATATATATGTATATTAATAATATATATATGTATAATATATATATATATATATATATATATATATATATATATATATATATAAAATATAATATATATATATATAAAATATATATATATATATATATATATATATATATATATATATATATATACGAAGTAAAGAAAGCAATTGAAATTTTGAAGAATAGAAATGCAGCTGGAGAGGATAGGATAACAGTGGAAATGTTAAAGTATGGTTAAGAAACTGTGATTGAAAATATGCATAGGATTGTGGGTTAGCATGGGAAGGGAGCAGGGTACCAGGAGACTGGTAAAAAAAACATAATTTTCCCACTATACAAGGGGAAGGGTAGTAGAAATTAATGTGGCACTAATAGAGATATGAGACTGAGCATAGCTAGAAAAGTTTACGGAAATATTGTGATCGAAAGGGTGAAGCAGATCACAGAGCAGGATCAGCGCAGAGCAGGGAGGTTTTAGAAAAGGTAGAGGATGTGTGGATAATTTTTTTTCACTCAGGACTGCAGTGGAGAAAATGGTAACGGAAGGAAATAAAGTTTATGCTGCATTCATAGACCTTTATAAAGCTTATGTCAGAGTTGATATGAAAGCAATGTGGGGTGTATTGAAGGTGTATGGTGTGGGTGGGAAACTACTGAATGGTGTAAAAGTTTTTCATAAGGATGCAGTGGAATATATCAGGGTAAAATGGAGAAATGAGTAAAAGTTTTGGAATACATAGAGGTGCAAAAAGCAAGGATGTATGATGTTCCCATGGCTTTTTAATATATTACATGGATGGTGTAATAAGATATATAGAAGGAAAAGTTGAAGATGTTGGAGTGGAAATTTATGTAAATGGCGGCAAATGGTTGTTGAATACGATTCTTTTGTAGATGATACAATTCTGATCGCGGAGAACGAATATGACTGATAGAAACTTGTAAACAAGTTTGATGAGGTATGCAGAAGACGGAAGCTAAAAGTGAACATTAACAAAAGTAAGGTGATGGTTTTTTAAAGGAGTAAAAGGGAAGTGTTAGAATTTGAGAGTGCTTGTAGAGTAAGACTTGAATGTTCTACGGAATGTGAAATCAAATCAGGCTGAATCAATTGGATGAGTTGCAGGAATTAAAATAGTTTGGTTCAATTATGTGCAACCATGGAAGGTGAGACAAGAGTGCTTCAAGGGAAGAAAGTGATTCTATTCCTAGGACATAATGATGAAAGGAAGGACTGTGATCATGGAGAAAAAAAAGAACATGGAGAAAAAAAGAAATGCAATAATTGTACCAACAATCACATATGCAAGTGAGACGGGTGTGGAATGAATGAGAAAAGTCAAGGATCCAAACAGTCAGTTGAAATGAGTTATTTGAGAAGACCCTATAACGTCTTCGTGGCGGATTCTAACGGGGGGGGGGGGGGAGGGGGCGAAGCACCGGAATTTTTTTTTAGTTTCCTCCCCTCCTCAAAAAAAATGGAATATGTTATGCCATCCATATTTCCATGGTTTTTTTTTTTTATACGTGAACATTAAATAAACTTGCACATACGTACACAAAACATCAATACTTTCTGATCCTGTTGCACTGGTAATACGTTGTTTTGGCCGGTCACTTATTACTGTTTGTGGTTAATGGATGTACTACAACTATACAAAACAATTTAGTACAGTATACTTTTCTTAAGTGTACTAAGCTATCTAGTAGCTTGACCCCCCCTCTCCAAAAAAAAAAATAAAAAATTCCTTATAGGCTTTCTGTTAACTTGGCCCCCTCTAAAACTAGGTGAGCAGAAAGACTCTGTGTTTGTGACCAAGCAATAACAAATGAAACATCTAAACGCTTCATACTGCTATTATCCAGTTGCGTTCAAGTCACCGAGTAAAAATTAAGTTCACCTACTAGGCTTTTTATATGCAGACATAATACAAGTTTGATCTAAAATCAGTGAGTGGATAGATCTCACATTTTTTTTAACATCACGAAGGACTGTCCAATGACAAAAAATACGAAGTAATAAAAAGCCCGCTTCGTTGCCAGTCCCTATAAAGAAGACATTAAGAGAATAGAGAAATAGCGGGGTTGGCTAATTTAGTTCGGGAGGTGTCTTGTCACTCCTCTCTTGAAAAGATTAAATTCATAGGAAGGTGGAAAAATTGAAACAGGAAGAGAGTTCCAGAGTTTACCAGTGAAAGGGATGCAAATGAAGAAACTGGTTATTAACTCTTGCATTAGGACGATGGACAAAATAGGGATGAGAATGAATATAAAGTCTTGTGCAGCGAGGCCACTGGAGGGGGGTAGGCATGTAGTTAGCAAGTTTAGAATAGCAGTGAGCATGAAAATAATGGTAACAGATAGCAAGATAAGCAACATTTCGGCGGTGATAAAAAAGATTGAAGACAGTCAGTCAGAGGAGGGGAGTTGATGAGACGAAAAGCTTTTGACTTAACCATTTTTAGGAGAGCTGTATGAGTGGATCCCCCCCAAACATGAGAGGCATACTCCATACATGGGCGGATAAGGCCCCTATACAGAGCAAGCAACAGGGAGGAAGAACATAATGAAGGCAAACGCCACAGGACACCTAATATCATAGACGCTGCTTTAGCAAGAGATGAAATCTGAGATTTCCAGTTCAAATTTTTAGTAAAGGATAGTCTTAGAATGTTCATTGCGGAAGAGGGAGACAGTTGAGTGTCGTTAAAGAAGAGGGGATAGTTTTCTGGAAGGTTATGTCGAGAAGATAGGTGAAGAAATTGGGTTTTTGAGGCATTGAACAAAACAAGGTTTGCATTGCTTCAATCAGTAATAATAGAAACAGCATTAGTTAGGCGCTTTGCAGCATCTCTCCGTGAATCACTTAGTTCCTGTTTAGTTGGAGGTTCAATGAACGACGCTGAAAAATGCAGGGTAGAATCATCAGTGTAGAAGTGGATAGGGCATTGAGTTAGACTGAGAAGATCATTAATGAAGAATAGAAAGACAGTAGGTGATAGGACAGAACCGTGAAAAACACCACTATTGATAGACTTTGGAGAAGAACAATGACCGTCTACAGTAGCTGCAATTAATAGAACGGTTTGAAAGGAAACTTAAGGTGAAGGTGCAGAGAGAAGGATAAAAGCTGAATGAAGGTAGTTTAGAAATTAAAGATTTGTGCCAGACTCTATCAAAAGCTTTTGATATGTCAAGAAGGGCAACAGCAAAAGTTTCACCGAAACCCCTAAGAGATATTATAGATATTATAGTTTTAAGGCGCCGCAACTGCGGGGTTATTGACGTACCCCTAAGAGAGGATGACTAAGATTCAGTTAGGAAAGCTAGAAGATCGCCAGTAGATCGTTCCTTACGGAAACCGTACTGACGATCAGATAGAAGATTGTGAGCAGATAGATGCTTAATATTTTTTTTTATTAAGTATAGATTCAAAAGCTTTAGATAGGCAGGAAGGCAAAGCTATAGGACGGTAGTTTGAAGGATTAGAACGGTCACCCTTCTTAGGAACAGGTTGACTGTGAGTAAACTTCCAGCAAGAAGGAAAGGTGGAAATAGATAAACAAAGACGGAAAAGTTTGATCAGGCAGGGTGCAAGAACAAAAGCACTGTTTTTGAGAACAATAGGAGGTACTCCAGCAGGATCGTAAGCCTTACGAGGATCTAGACCAGAAAGGGCAAAGAAAACATCATTACGAAGGATCTGAATAAAAAGCATAATATAGTCAGAGGGTGGAAGAAAAGGAGGAACAAGCCTTTTCGTCAACCAGAGTGGAATTTTTAGCAAAGGTGTGAGCAAAGAGTTCAGCTTTAGAAATAGATAGGACAGTTGTGGAGCCATCTGGGTGAAGCATAGGAGGGAAAGATGAAGAAGAAATTTTTTTAGATGTTTTTCTATCCAGATGCCAGAAGTCACAAGAGGAGTTTGATTAAGAAAGATTTTGATATTTTCCATTGATGAAGGAGTTTTTGGTAAGTTGAAGAAAAGACTTGGCATGATTACGGACATAAATATATAAGGCATGAGTTTCAGGGGATGGATAGTTACGGTATCGTCTGTGAGCCGCCTCTCGATCTTGGACAGCATGAGAACATGCAGAATTAAACCAAGGTTGACGGGCTTTAGGATTAGAGAAAGTGTGTGGAATGTATGCCTCCATGCCAGAGACCCGCCAGGGTGGCGCGGTTGGTAGAATCACGGACTGGTGTTGCAGAGTCCCTGCGCCATTCGGTCAGCGGTTCGAGTCCACCAAATTCGTCCTGGCGTGGTGGCGCTTTGTATAGTCAATAACCTTGTAGTTGGTACTTGCAAAGTGTCTAGATAGGATCAAAGTATCTTATCTTATCCATGCCAGAGACAATGACCTCAGTAATGCGCTCTGCACAAAGAGCACAAAGAGAGATGGGTCTCTGACATGGAAGCAATAATCATTCAATAGAAAATCAGAGTAGTACTGCCTTAGGTCATTCCACTTAGCTGAGATGAAATGCCAGATGCACTTCCACTTAGGGGCGTCCCGAGGCGGCACCGTAGCGATAGGACAGGTTACAGAAATAAGATTGTGATCGGAGGAGCCGAATTAAGAAAAAAGTTTCACAGAGTAAGCAAAAGGATTAGCGGTTAGGATGATGTCACCTCAGAACAAAACCAAGTAAATAGAACCTCTCATGCCATCCACGAGGCCTGCACAGTACATCAGGGCGAGTTCTTGTTATCTTACTTGTATCCGTATTCCACGTTGTCTCCACAGCCACCCCAGATCCACTCCTTGTTGAGGTCCTTGGGACGGCGGGCAGGGGAGCAGCCACAGGTGGTGAGCTGGCCGTCCCTGCACGCCCGCGACACACTGTATACCACGCCTGCCGAGGCGATGGCGTGGGCGAAGGCTGCTTCACGGCTTGCTGCAGAGGAAATTCTGCATGTAACCTTGAACTACCTCTTTTGCGGAAATTAAAGCAAAAATTATAGTTACAATTACTACGGCTGAAGTATTAATCTCCTATCATCGTTAATATGTATTTAATTAATTAGTATATATATTCTTTAACACATCCCAATTTCAAAACCAAATATAAAAAAAAAAATTTGTTTTATCTTGAGTTAATGGATTAATGCTTTAATAAACATTTATTGGAATGCTAATAACCCTAAAACAAATCACTGAGTTTATCTAATTATGCGCTGCTTCATTATATCGTATATTATGTATTCCCTCCATGGTTTTGCTTACACATATACGCAAAAAAATTCGAACAAATAATGCCTTTTCACGCCCACTACATTCTGATTCACAAGCTCATCTTATTTTTCTTGGCCTTTAATCGTCATACTGCCTCCTCTGCTTTTCAATCTACAAGTAATTCTGCTCCTCCACTCACTCCACATCTAATCTCAATCAAAACTAGTCTTAAGAAAGGCTAAGGCTAGTGATTTATGCAATTGTATCCACATGTCTCAAAACGACTGTGAATGATTTTTGTATTTTTTCTTGTGTGTGTGAGTGAGTGAGTGTGAGCGTGTGTGTGTGTGTGTGTGTGTGTGTGTGTGTGTGTGTGTGTGTGTGTGTGTGTGTGTGTGTGTGTGTGTGTGTGTGTGTGTGTGTGTGTGTGTGTGTGTGTGTGTGTGTGTGTGTGTGTGTTTGTATGTGTGTGTATGTGTGTGTGTGTGTGTGTGTGTGTGTGTAGTGTGTGTGTGTGTGTGTGTGTGTGTGTGTGTGTGTGTGTGTGTGTGTGTGTGTGTGTGTGTGTGTGTGTGTGTGTGTGTGTGTGTGTGTGTGTGTGTTTGTGTATGTGTGTGTGTGTGTTCATTTTTCTTTTATGCTCACAGCGACTGTAGGCAGTATGACTTCTAGGGCTCGGATGGTAGGGCCTGGAGGTACATTGGAGGAGGTTGTGATGGTTGGCCCTAGCCCGTGGTGGCACAGGCAGGATTTTTATAGTATCGCCTGTGATTAGAGGTTCATGCTGCCCTCTCCTCTTTGTCCTCCGATGCATGTGAGTGATCTTCGGTCGCTCGATAATTGCAGAAAGATTTTGGCACTCCTCTGAAATCGAACTCAACACACCGAGCACGCCACTTGCAGGCGCTAACCACTATGCCATCGCCTGCCTCTAGTTGGGATTACAGGAATAGAGCTAAGGTCGTACTGTCCTGTCACCAAAACTATTATTATACAACTTGGTTTTGAAGTCGTTAATATTCATGGCATGTACTACCTTTTTATCCAGGTTATTCCAGTGTAATAGATATGTATGGGAAACTATATTTCTTGATATCTCTCTTGTTTGTGGTCTTTAACTTTTTCCAATGACTTCTCGCATAACTTGCGTCACATGCTTGCACCCGTATTCCTGACCACCTTGGAGACACGCCCAACATTATTGATCTTTTCCTAACTACTATCCCTACTGCTTACTCTGTGAAACTATTCTCTCCGTTGGGTTCCTCCGATCACAATCTTATTTCTGTAACCTGTCCTATCGCTCCGGTGCCACCTCGGGACCCATCTAAGCGGAGGTGCCTCTGGCATTTCAACACAGCTAAGTGGGAAGACCTAAGGCAGTACTACTCTGATTTTCCATGGAATGATTACTGCTTCCATGTCAAAGACCCATCTCTTTGTGCAGAGCACATAACTGAGGTTATAGTATCTGGCATGGAGGCGTACGTTCCACACACTTTCTCTAATCCTAAAGCCCGTCAACCTTGGTTTAACTCTGCTTGTTCTCATGCTGTCCAAGATAGAGAGGCGGCTCACAGACGGTACCGTAACTATCCATCTCCTGAAACTCATGGCCTTTATATTTCTCCGTAATCATGCCAAATCTTTACTTCAACTTACCAAAAACTCCTTCCTTCATAGAAAATGTCATAATCTTTTTGAATCGAATTCCTCTCGAGACTTCTGGCATCTAGCTAATAACATCTCCAACAACTTTTATTTATCATCTTTCCCTCCTATCTTCTTCCCCAGATGGCTCCACAGCTGTCTCATCTATTTCTAAAGCTGAACTCTTCGCTCAAACGTTTGCTGAAAATTCCACTCTGGTTGATGAAGGGTTTGTTCCTCCTTCTCCTGCACCCTCTGACTATATTATGCTTGATATTAAGATCCTTCGTAATGATGTTTTCTTTGCCCTTTTTGGCCTAGATCCTCGGAAGGCTTACGGCCCTGTTGGAGTCCCTCCTATTGTTCTCAAAAACTCTGCTTCTGTGCTTGCACTTGGCTGGTCAAACTTTTCCGTTTTTGGCTATCTACTTCCACCTTTCCTTCTTGCTGGAAGTTTGCTCACATCCAACCTGCTCCTAAGAAGGGTGACCGTTCTAATCCTTCAAACTACCGTCCAATAGCGTTGACTTCCTGCCTTTCTAAAGCTTATAAATCTATATTAAATAAGAATATTCTTAAGCATCTATCTGCTCACAATCTTCTATCTGATCGTCAGTACGGTTTCCGTAAAGGGCGATCTACTGGCGATCTTCTAGCTTTCCTAACTGAATCTTGGTCATCCTCCTATAGAGGTTTGGTGAAACTTTTGCTGTTGCCCTTGACATATCAAAAACTTTTGATAGAGTCTGGCACAAATTTATAATTTCCAAACTACCCTCATTCGGTTTCTAACCATCTCTCTGTACCTTCATCTTAAGTTTTCTTTCAAACCGTTCTATTGCAGCTACTGTGGACGGACATTGTTCTTCTCCTAAATCTATCAATAGGGCTCTGTCCTGTCACCCACTCTTTTTTCATTATTCATTAATAATTTTCTAAGTCTACTCAATGCCCTATCCACTCCTACGCTGATGATTCTACCCTGCATTTTTCAACGTCGTTTATAAGACGTCCAACACAACAGGAATTAAGTGATTCACGGAAAGATGCCACCGAGCGCCTAATTTCTGATCTTTCTATAATTTCTGATTGGGGCAAAGTGTAAGGGCGAACCATCACCTGCAGGCGTTCGAGCAACAGTTCCTTTTTCCAGCCCCTGGTTTCCTGTTCGTGGCTTCGAGCAGGACTGGTTCGGTCACCAGTAAAGGTCTTCACCACGTCCCGACCTCTGCTTCAAACCACCAAGTCTCGAAGCCCTCTGGTCTGAGTGGAGGTTACGAGGCGCCTGGCCCCGGCTGTCCAGAGAGAAGAGATCCGGACGAAACACAGGGAATTGCTCTCTCTCCCCACCTCTGCTGTGTACACTTCATCGTCCCCTGCTGCCCAGGTCAACTACCCTTCCTGTCTGCCGTCGTCCCTGTGTCCAGTGCTCTGCGACCTATGGTTGACGGGAAGGCTGTTGCAAACCAGGTAGCAGGGGCGGGAGTCTGGTGGTGGTGTTCATTGTATATACTTGTTTATTGTGAATACTTGTTTGTACTACATACTTGTAGTTAGAGCGAGACACCTGTAAATCTCCACATATTTTATTCAGTGTTCTACATATCCCTTACGGCCCTCCCCCTATCTCAGCTTCACCGTTCCTGGAATCCTGGGCTAACGAGTTGTGACTCAATCGCGCTCGTTTTCCCTTACAGTGGCGACCTCGCCAGGATCCGAAGCTGAATAGTGTGCCGTAAGGTGGTGTTGTAGTGGAAACGCTGTCAGTGCGTAGTGTACAGTATTTCGCTCGTCTCATTCGAGCGTGGGTTAGGTGCGGGCTAGGGTATCTCTATAAAGAGGGTAACGCCATTCATTGGCCCTATGTTAAACGCTACTGGGCGCCATCTTGGCGCCAAGGCCTCTTCGTTCACCCAAGACCCGGGGAAGTTCTCAAGGCATTACCCCGCAGTATATCATGTTATACATGTAGCTATAAAGGATAGACTGTTATCTTCGGAAATGCTTGTTCTATAAGATTATCACATAAAACATAGTAAAACACATTAGATAAAGGTCATAATGAGACTGAAGAAATATGATGAACTTATCATTCACTTAAAACTCGTCGTCATGTATAACTTTGTGGGACAGCTTATAAGATGGCAGATATCAATAGAAGCAGAATTTAATTAGCATTCCATTGACATATTTCGTTTTCTGATACATACAATAATACCATGCAAACATTAAGGTTAACTAAATAAATTGCTCTCTCCCGCTCTCTCTCTCTCCGACCGCTCTCTCTCTCTCTCCCCTCTCTCTCTCTCTCTCTCTCTCTCTCTCTCTCTCTCTCTCTCTCTCTCTCTCTCTCTCTCTCTCTCTCTCCGTGAAAGAGAGAGAGAGAGAGAATATATAAGTGAAAGAGAGATGAGTGAGAGATATGCGAGTAACCAAAAAACCTTTATAATTATTTCCTTCTCTCTCTCTCTCTCTCTTCTCTCCTCTCTCGCCCCTCTCCTCTCTCTCTCTCTCTCTCTCTCTCTCTCTCCTCTCTCTCTCTCCTCTCTCTCTCTCTCTCTCTCTCTCTCTCTCTCTCTCTCTCTCTCTCTAATATATAATATAGAAATATATATATATATATATATTAATAATATATATATATATATATATATAAATATGTATATATATTTTATAATAATATAATAGATATATATATATAGAGATTAAAGATATATCATATATAAATATATATTATTTTTAAAAATATATATATATATTATATATATAT